>PVIJ01011198.1:0-55915 GCA_004024925.1 Scalopus aquaticus | reverse complement strand
CGGCGAGAGGGCTCACCAGAGACAGAGTAGGGAGCAGAACAGGCAGATCAGAAATACACTGCTGAGGGGAGCAGCGGGCGAGGCAGGAGAGGTCTGCCACACCATGTGGGATTCTCCCCGGCCGGGCGTCGAACTCGCATCACTGCTGCCGACAGCTCCGCAGCGCAGCGCCCAACCGCTGCGCCACCAGGGAGGCCCTTATTTTTATTTTTATTTATTTATTTTTTTATTATTATTTTTTTATTTATACATACAAGCTGGGGTACAGGCCAGAGGTGTGGGGCGGCGAGAGGGTTCAACAGAGACAGAGCGGGGAGCAGAACAGGCAGATCAGAAATACACTGCTGAGGGGAGCAGTGGGCGAGGCAGGAGAGGTCTGCCGCACCATGTGGGATTCTCCCCGGCCGGGCGTCGAACTCGCGTCGCCGCTGCCGATAGCTCCACAGGGCAGCGCTTAACCGCTGCGCCACTGGGGGGGCCCATGATTAGATGTTTAAACATGCTCACCGGGGGCCTCCCCGGTGGCGCAGCGGTTAAGCGCTGCGCTGTGGAGCTGTTGGCAGCGGAGATGCGAGTTCGACGCCCAGCCGGGGAGAATCCCACATGGCTCGGCAGACCTCTCCTGCCTCGCCCGCTGCTCCCCTCAGCAGTGTATTTCTGATCTGCCTGTTCTGCTCCCCACTCTGTCTCTGGTGAACCTTCTCGCTGCCCCACGCCTCTGGCCTGTACCCCAGCTTGTATGTATAAATAAAAAATAAATCTTTAAAAAAATAGTGTTTATTAAAAAAAAAAAAAAAACATGCTCACCGGGTCAGAGAAAGGGAAATGTGGGGATGGTGTTTTCTTTACTCCTAAATTTTTTTACTTGCTTCAGTATACTCTTTCTTTTGTGGTAAAATATGCACAAGGTGAAATTCACTATTTTAACTATTTTTTTTAAAGATTTATTTATTTATACATACAAGCTGGGGTACAGGCCAGAGGCGTGGGGTGGTGAGAGGGTTCACCAGAGACAGAGTGGGGAGCAGAACAGGCAAATCAGAAATACACTGTTGAGGGGAGTAGTGGGCGAGGCAGGAGAGGTCTGCCGCACCATGTGGGATTCTCCCTGGCTGGGCATCGAATTCGCATTGCATGCTGCCGACAGCTACACAGTACAGCGCTCAACCACTGTGCCACCAGGGAGGCCCCTGTTTTAACCATTTTTAAATGTACAGTGCTGTGGCATTAGCTGTGTTTACACTTTTGCACAACTTAGATATATTTTTCCTGAAATTGCTATAGTGGTTGTAGTTTCATCAGTGAGACCCAACTGTGCTGATAGTTTCTCTGGGGACTTATCAGTGTGTTATAAAACAAAAGATTTTGTTGAGTTTTTGTTAAGGAACTTGAAGCATATCCAACCTCTTTGGACTAAGGAAGAAAAATAACAATGGGAATTATGGAAGCAAGTGTATTAATTTGGTTTATTTGAACTCCCCCTGCATTTTAGTTTAATAAAATATGTTTAGGATGCTGTGAAACCTTTACTATTATATAGGTATCTTAATTAATCATGGTTTTGGTATGTTATTTATAGTGGATAGGCAACAATGTTTTAGAAAATAATGAAAAATCAAAAACATTAAAATAACATTCAGCCATTTTCTCTAGTATTTTGAAATTATTTCTAAGATTAGAAATCAATGCTTATGTTATGATATTAGATAGAAATTATTTTTATGATATCACTATATTAGAAAATACTGCTCCTAGACAAATCAATGTTGTGTTATTTTAATAAAAAACATTTATCTGTTGCTTTACTAGTGTATGAGATTCCTCTTGATTCTGATGACTAAACCCACTCAATAAAGTGTTGATTATTTAAGAAAACAGTAGACCCCAAATTTAAAGTGTTATCTGGAAATATTCAGAGACCAAATAAATGCAATTTGTTTTATTATAACCTTTGGGGCTAACCTCCATACATCCGAACAGCCCCATTTCCCCGCATCAGTTTGCCAAGATCTTGAGAGAAATAAAGAGCTTGAAAAAGAGACCATGGTGGTGAAGGAGCTTAGGAGGAGATTTGTAGTCATCCATTCTCCATGTCAAATCTAGCACTGTTCCCATCTTCCATGGGCCCCTCCTAACTTTTCAGAGCTAGTTCATAACTTGACCTTTGAAATAACAAACCTAGAGGATGTCAGAGTCCTGATCCTTTTCCAGAATATTTGAGTATAAATAATCTTCACTCTAGTCAACAGCGGACAAGCTCATTATTTGTTCACATGTGCTATGGCCAGTTTTTTTTTTTCCCCTCCCTCATTTGGGGCCTAGTAATAACATTGGATTTTGTTCTTTGTGAGCTGACAAACTAAGATCATATCCTTTCCACTGGTTCCAAGTTTTAGGTATTTGGGGGTAAATTTTATAATCATGTTGGAATTGCAGATCAAAGCAAGAAATAAACATTCTGGGCCTGATGGATTCTTTTGTAGGCTAGATATAAAACAATTATATCTTGAAGGCTTAATTTACTAGGAATGTAGGTATCAGTTTAAGGAGATATTACCGCAAAGAAGAGAGACATGTAAGAGAAAACTTTTGACAGCAGTAGTTTTATTCTCATAAACAAATAGTCTCAAGTCAAGTGCAGACTGTCAGACTGTGAAGGTTTGTGTATTACCACACATGTTGTACAGGAGCTATATACATGTATCTAGAGAAAGACTAATTTCACATTGTGGGTTTGTTAAGAACTATTAGAAATATTATAACTCTGTTGACGGTAGCCCTATTTGCAATGTGATCTGCAAATTTTTTAGTGTGGAAGTTCTCATTAACTTAAAAGGCTAGTCGAACGTCGGCTTTAAAAGGTGAGTCACAATCTAATTTACCATCATAATTCACAGTTTCCCTCTCCATTTTACTTGGTAGATTAATCCCACCTCAGCAGTGCCATTATGTGTCTTCCTTGATGGTGTGGAAAAATACACACAAACATCTGATATTTTTGAGCACGTGGGTTGTGACGAATTTAAATGTGTTCTAATAGTGCATCTGTGAATAAGTAGCTGAAGATTTATAGTTGTTTTTTTAACTTAAGGATGAGGAAATTGACCACTGTGGGATAATTAAAAATAACAATTCTCTGAAAAAGCAGTAACTGTTCTTAAATGTCAGGGCACCAAGAGGCAATATTCTGTGATCAAAATTGGGTAATTTATATTTTTGTCACTGGAAGATCAGATATATATTTGAGCTAATGAATCATCCCACCAACATCCTGTAACTAAAGCAAATTCTGTTTCTTTTTCACAGGCAAGGTTTTAGTCGATTGAATAATAAATCATTCTGCCTTTTTCATATCAGAGTACAGGGAGGCTCTTACTGGCAGACCACAAATAAATAAGACCCTAAAGAAGAGATTCTACTTTGTTTTAAAAGAATGCCAATGAAGGAGAGAGCCCAGGCTAGTTTGGCTACCTTCTCACTATTTAAAATAGTAATATCATGTGACTATTTTTAATCTCTTTCAGTTTATCACTGAAATGCTCAAGACTGGGATGTATTAATTTCTTGATGACCCCCAATATCCAAATCATACCTGGTGGTCCCACAGTGACCAGTTTGATGAGGAAATATTCCTCTTCCTTCAAAAAATAACCCTAAATGCATTTATATTTATAAAGAATATTCATGTGCATTTTCTCTTTTGAACTTCAAAATAATACTATAATTAAAGATTATTAATTGTTATTCTATCTCTTTTTTTTAAAGATTTTATTTATACATACAAGCTGGGGTACAGGCCAGAGGTGTGGGGCGGCAAGAGGGTTCACCAGAGACAGAGTGGGGAGCAGAACAGGCAGATCAGAAATACACTGCTGAGGGGAGCAGCGGGGGAGGCAGGGGAGGCAGGGGAGGTCTGCCGCACCATGTGGGATTCTCCCTGGCTGGGTGTCGAACTCGCTGCTGACAGCTCCACAGTGCAGCGCTCAACCGCTGTGCCACCAGGGAGGCCCTCTATCTCTCTTTTAATTTCTTTTAAAGCAGAAATTAAGATTCAGAGGGACTAAGTCACTTGCTCAAGGTCATGTATTTAATGAATGGAATAATCCCCACTTGAGACTGACTATTTCTGCCCTAAGGACAACACCTTTGCACACTATATTTTATTGCTTCGATATGCTTATAAAATTGGGAACTATAAACATGACTTTAGGTGCTTTAGCAAAACTTGTTCCTGGGGGAATTATTCAAATTGATGATGTAGTTGGGAGCATTATTAATTTGAGTCTATGATCTGGAATGTATAAAGAAATATCCAGTTTTAAGTGGCCTTGATCAGATGTTCATTGTAAATGGTTTAGAGTGGTTGACACAGGCAAATTTTAAGTGTCCAAGTGTTTCCCGTGAAATATTATATGGAAAAGGGCTTTGAAAGTTAATTTACATTAGAAAAAACTTACTACCTGAGAGGAGAAAGCATACATTGTACAAAAATGAATAATGATGTAAATATATGTATATATATTAACATAAAAAATAGTTTACTTTAGTCTGAAAACTTGCTCTAGTGAGAGTCATTTGCTTATTGTTAGCTCTCAACCTGACTTTCAAAATACTTTCATTCTTTAAAAATAGTTTTGAGAAAAGTGTTTTTTAGTTATGGTATATTGTAAACCCATTGTGATTAAAGCATGCTAAGGTGAACATCTTTTATTCAAACTAATTTTAAGTGTAAAACTTAAACTAAAACTGTTGAAAAGTATTAATGAGGAAAAGTATTTTATTTTTTATTAATTAATTAAATCTTTTCTTGCATCTTTGTGGTCCCCATAGTTCTCCTGCCACTGTATCACCCATCAGCCATCACTATATTCCCTTCTGTTCATCCCTCCCCTGTTTTGTCCCCTCCTTCTTTGAGTATGCCTCAGTTCTAAGGTCAGCTTGCTAATTTTGACATTTTCTTGACCTTTTGTTTGGTTTCTCTAAATCCCACATATAAATGAGACCATCTAATATTTATCTTTTCCTTCTAACTAATTTTGGCTAGCATAATCTCTTCCAGCTCCATCCATGCTGCTGCAAATGGCATGAGTTTGTCTTTTTTGATTGCTGAGTAATATTCCATTGTATAAATATATCACAACTATTTGCTCCATTTGTCTATTTTAGGGCATTTGGATTGTTTCCATATGTTGGCTATTGTAAATAGTGCTGCAGTAAACATAAGAGTGCAGATTTCCTTTCTAATCAATGTTTTTGTGTTCTGGGTAGATTCCTAGGAGTGGAATCACTGGACCTTATGGCAGATCCATTTTTAATGTTTGGAGGAATCTCCACATGGCTTTCCATAGTGGCTGGACTAGTTTATATTCCCAACAGCAGTGTAAGAGGGTTCCTTTATCTCTACATCCTCTATAGTTTTGTTGTTTACATTTTTTTTTAATGTTGGCCATTCTTACTGGAGTAAGGTGGTATCTCATTTTGGTTTTGATTTGCACTTAACTGATAGCTAGTGATGGTAAAATTTTTTTATATGCCTACTAGCTATTTTCATTTCTTCTTTGGAGAAGTGTCTTTTTAGTTCCTCTGCCCATTTTTTGGACTGGGTTGTTTTTGTGGAGTTGTGTAAATTCTTTGCAGATCTATGATATCAGTCCCTTATCTGTTGTCTGGTGAGAAAACATTTTCTCCCATTCAGTGTTATATCTCTTTGTTTTGATTATTGTATCTTTTGCTGTACAGAAACTTTTTAGTTTGATGTAGTCCCAGCTGTTTATCTTCTCCTTAGTTTTCCTTGATTCTGGAGAAGAATCCCCAAAGATGTTTCTGAGGTTTATGTCACAGAGTGTTTTGCCTATGTTTTCTTTTATATATTTTATGGTGTCAAATCTTATATTCAAGTCTTTTATCCATTTTGGGTTGATTTTTATATATGACATAATACAGTAGTCTAGTTTCATTTTTTTTTGCATGTTGCAGTCCAGTTTCCCCAAAACCATTTATTGAAGAGGCTTTTCTTGATCCAGTGTATATTCTTTGCTCCTTTGTCATAAATCAATTGACCACATATGTGTGGTTTTATTTCTGGGCTTTCAGTTTGATTGCATTGGTCTATGTGTCTGTTTTGGTTCCAGTACCATGCTGTTTTTATTATAATGGCTTTGTAGTATTGTTTGAAGTCTGAGAGTGTAATGCCTCCATTTTTTCCCCCTTTTTGTAAGGAGAGCTTTCGCTATCTGGGTTTTTTGTGTGTGGTTACATATGAATTTCAACAATATTTTTTCTGTTTCTTTGAAGAATGCCACTGAGACTTTTATTGGAATTGCATTGAATCTGTAAATTGCTTTTGGTAGGATGGCCATTTTTATAATGTTAATTCTTCTGATCCATGAGCAAGGAATATCTTTCCATTTCTTTGTGTCTTCTATTTCCCTTAACAGTGCTTTGTAGTTTTCCTTGTATGGGTCTTTCATCTCCTTTGTTAGGTTTATTCCCAGGTATTTAATTTTTGGGGGCGCAGTTGTGAGTGGGATGATTTTCTTAATTTCTTCCTCAATGAGGAAAATTTTTAATAGAAGTCAGGCTTTATTTTTTCCAAAATCTATATGAATGTGAGCCAGGTTGTGAAGGAAATAACAGGTAAAAATTCTTAGAAAATCTACTTTAATGAACAAATAAGAGTTCTTTGTAGTTAATACTTCATTTTATTCTAAGGAACACATAAACATTTGAAAAATAAGATTTTTTCCTTTGAACCTAATAATATCAATTTTTGACACATTTTTCCCCCTGAAACAGTGAAAATGTAAATTTTAAACTAGCTTTGGTCCAACTAACCTTATATCTGAATGGAGTTTGGGGGGTTCATAGCATGTTACTGAATTTCTCTATTTCCAAAAGAAATTGATTCATTATTTTCAAATTATTTTGCAGGATCCTGCAAACCAAAAATGTGGTGGAAGAAAGAAAACTGTGTCCTTCAGCAGCATGCCATCGGAAAAGAAAATCAGCAGTGCGAGCGACTGCATCAGCTTTATGCAAGCTGGCTGTGAACTGAAGAAAGTCCGACCAAATTCTCGCATTTATAACCGTTTTTTCACTCTGGACACAGACCTCCAAGCTCTTCGCTGGGAACCTTCCAAGAAAGACCTTGAGAAAGCTAAGCTTGATATTTCTGCCATAAAAGAGATCAGACTGGGGAAAAATACAGAAACATTTAGAAACAATGGCCTTGCTGACCAGATTTGTGAAGATTGTGCCTTTTCCATACTCCATGGGGAAAACTACGAATCTCTGGACCTAGTGGCCAATTCAGCAGATGTAGCAAACATCTGGGTGTCAGGGTTACGATACCTGGTCTCACGAAGTAAGCAACCCCTTGATTTTATGGAGGGTAATCAGAACACACCAAGGTTCATGTGGTTGAAAACAGTGTTTGAAGCAGCAGACATTGATGGGAATGGGATTATGTTGGAGGATACCTCTGTAGAGTTAATAAAACAACTCAACCCTACTCTGAAGGAATCCAAGATCAGGTTAAAGTTTAAAGAAATCCAGAAGAGCAAAGAAAAACTAACCACCCGAGTGACAGAAGAAGAATTTTGCGAAGCTTTTTGTGAACTTTGTACCAGGCCAGAAGTGTACTTCTTACTTGTACAGATATCCAAAAACAAAGAATATTTGGATGCCAATGATCTCATGCTCTTTTTAGAAGCTGAGCAAGGAGTTACCCATATCACCGAAGAGATGTGCTTAGACATTATTCGGAGGTATGAACTTTCTGAAGAAGGACGTCAAAAAGGGTTTCTTGCAATTGATGGCTTTACCCAGTATTTGTTGTCACCAGAATGTGACATTTTTGATCCTGAGCAAAAAAAGGTTGCCCAAGATATGACCCAGCCATTGTCTCACTACTATATCAATGCTTCTCACAACACCTATCTCATAGAAGACCAGTTCAGGGGACCTGCTGATATCAATGGGTATGTTAGAGCTTTGAAAATGGGCTGTCGAAGCATTGAACTTGATGTAAGTGATGGTTCAGACAATGAACCAATTGTTTGTAATCGAAATAATGTGACAACACATCTTTCCTTTCGGAGTGTCTTAGAGGTGATAAACAAATTTGCCTTTATTGCTTCTGAATACCCACTCATTCTCTGCTTGGGGAATCACTGCTCCCTACCACAGCAGAAGATAATGGTTCAACAGATGAAAAAAGTCTTTGGAACTAAACTTTATACTGAAGCACCTTTGCCATCAGAATCCTACCTCCCATCACCAGAAAAATTAAAAAGAATGATTATTGTGAAAGGAAAGAAATTGCCTTCTGATCCAGATATTTTAGAGGGAGAAGTAACAGATGAAGATGAAGAAGCTGAAATGTCTCGGAGGATGTCAGGAGATTACAATGGCGAGCAGAAACAAATCTGGCTGTGTAGGGAGCTCTCTGATTTGGTATCAATCTGTAAATCTGTTCAGTACAGGGATTTTGAACTGTCAATGAAGAGCCAAAACTATTGGGAAATTTGCTCATTTAGTGAAACAGAGGCCAGCCGAATTGCAAATGAATACCCAGAAGATTTTGTAAATTATAATAAGAAGTTCTTGTCAAGAATCTATCCTAGTGCCATGAGGATCGACTCCAGTAACTTGAATCCACAAGACTTTTGGAATTGTGGTTGTCAGATTGTAGCAATGAATTTTCAGACTCCAGGTCCAATGATAGACCTGCACACAGGCTGGTTTCTTCAAAATGGAGGATGTGGTTATGTTCTACGGCCTTCTATCATGCGGGATGAAGTTTCTTACTTCAGTGCAAATACAAAGGGCATTGTACCTGGGGTGTCACCTCTAGCTCTTCATATCAAGATCATAAGTGGTCAGAATTTCCCGAAGCCCAAAGGAGCTTGTGCCAAAGGGGATGTCATAGATCCCTATGTTTGTATAGAGATACATGGAATACCAGCCGACTGTTCAGAACAAAGAACTAAAACTGTACAACAAAACAGTGATAATCCTATTTTTGACGAAACATTTGAGTTTCAAGTAAACCTACCTGAACTGGCCATGATTCGCTTTGTTGTCCTGGATGATGACTACATCGGGGATGAGTTTATAGGGCAGTATACAATACCTTTTGAATGTTTGCAGCCTGGATATCGGCATGTTCCCCTCCGCTCCTTTGTGGGTGACATCATGGAGCACGTGACCCTTTTTGTCCATATAGCAATAACCAATCGAAGTGGAGGAGGAAAGGCACAGAAGCGCAGCCTTTCAGTTAGAATGGGGAAGAAAGTTCGGGAATATACTATGCTCAGGAATATCGGTCTTAAAACCATAGATGACATCTTTAAAATAGCAGTTCATCCCTTACGAGAAGCCATAGACATGAGAGAAAATATGCAGGTAGGAAAAAAAATCCCCTCCTCTTCTTTCCTACTCCTACTTCTTCGTACTTCTTTTACTAGTGAACATTGTGTTTTACTACTGATCTGATTCTTCAAAAAATTATCGGAAAGGTTGTGTACGACTGAGTTCAGTATTGTCAGTGATAAAGCAGGTGTGTGTGTGTGTGTGTGTGTGTGTGTGTATGTGTGTATAAATAATAGTCTCTAATTGTGAATGCTTCATGTTAAATTTGGGCTAAACTAAGGCAGTTAGTGGAGCATCCGTGTAGCAAAGTGCTATAGATGCATTGAATAACTAAATGGATTTATGGGAATGTATATATAAAACAATGAAAAGAATAGAATGTATTCTATGGATGTGTAATATAGAAAATAATATATATATATACTCATACATACTAAATACGAGTATTTGCATATGTAGAATACTTACAGATGTGACCAAGGAAGGGAATTTGAAATCATATTAAAATGTAATTCCTATTAATTATAGTTATTTAAGTGTATAACAACAATAATAAATTACTCCCCTCAAGAGCAAACAAAGCTAAAGAAATAAAATTCAGCACTGAATTTGTTGCAAACTATTTTAAAAAGTTTATTTTATTAATTTTCAACACTTTACATGTCTCTGTAATGTTGGGGTTACATTGTTATTCTTCCATATTGTCTTCTCTTAGAATGTGGTTAATATACATAGTATACATTCTGGATTTAACACTATGCCTATGTGATCTTGAGCAAATTATTTCATAATCAGTTTTCTCCACATAAGATAAGTAGTAATATATCACAAGATTATTATGAAAATTAAGTAAGAGTCTTCATAAATTGCTTAGTTTCCACCAATTCATAAATTGGCATGTAAAATTTTAATGTTATTTAATGTTATTTTCCTTTATTGTAATCAGAAATGGCTGAAAACTTTTGTATTTAGTGCTATTTAATATGTTTTTTTCTAGGCTAATATTTTGGAGGAGCAATTAGATAATAAATATTTATGAGGCTCCTGCAATATACTGGAGGTGTTAAGCAGTAGCACTCCATGCATGAGAGTAAAAGAGGAGAGGAATATTCTTCAAGGGACTTAATTTGCTCCTTCATCTAGCATTATATAATAATATTCATTAAAAATTCCCAGCTTTTAAGATAGAAAGCAAGTTTGAAGAGGTTGAATAATTTCCTAAATTGCAGTTAACAAATAGCAATGCTGGGCTTTAAATCTAGAATTTCTTACTACCAAAATCCGTAACTCATGGGTTTTAGTGATGCAAGACTGAACCCCAAACCTTTTACTTGGTAAAAACTTTGCTTTTACATTATTTACAGAGGAATTCTTAGATAGGCTTAAAATCAATTTTAAATAGCCAAAATAGTAGAAAATAGTATGGTATACAAATTGTATTTGAATAGTTAGTTTGCATTTAACTTGAGGTGGGATGTCTTAGCCATTATTCTAAAAATAGACACCAAATATTAACACCTTTTACCTGAATCTTTCTGACACAATTCTATAACTTTCCACATAAGAAATAGATTTTGTATGTTTCAACATAATTCTTGAAATATGCTCATTATATGTATATATTTATATACATATATATTACATTTTAATTACAGATTAAAGAGAGTTAATTATGGATAACGTTCAGATTGCACTGATAATTTATGTCTCTCAATATGGTCTTTTAAGTTAATGATTATTTGGAGTCTAATCACCAGAAAAATGAATACCATCATTGTTAATAAATCCATGAGATACATAATAGGTTGGATACTGTTCACTGAACAAAGGGTCAGGAAAAAGACAGAACTTGCAACCTGATCATAGATCTGAGATATACAGCGGTGGGGGGTGGGCATCAAAACAGGGGAGGAAGAACATGAGGGACTATGGCGATTGATCACAGGTGCTATGGTGGTGGGAGAACTACGGGGACTACACCTGAGAGGAGAAATCATATACTATCCAAAAAGTAACAACAATGAAAAAAAAATGACCTAATTAAATAAGAAAATAGCCTATTTGAAATTAAAATTTAAAAAACCCACAAAATGGACAAATGTAGCTCTATGTGAAATGTGCTTTAGATGTTTGTCTGTAAGATGCATTTTTGATGGAATGACAAAGGTGTAGCATTTCCAGTTAGTCCAGTGGACAATGATGAGTAATGCCAGCTTGCTACCTTGAGAGAAAGAGCCCAAAAGAGACACTCACATATAGTCACTGGCATGATTCTTAGGATCATCACGATGCAAGTCACATAAGATATTCATGAACAGCCAGTGTGAATTTGTGGGAATATTCCAGGTCTCTGCTTTGAAAAGCATAACAAAGCCTTGGGTCTAAGTCTACTTTACTTTGTGATATATTTGTGGGAGTTGCTAAAAATTGAGAAAGATGAAGTGTAACAGTGAATTAGCCCTCTTTGTTATGTCTGTGCATATTACAACATTTGTGATTGGCTATAATTCACTTTGCTACAAATTAAGTATGTCCTTAAGGGTATGATTTTGATACTTTTGTGTACATCTAGAAGTGCTGGGGTGGGAAGTGATTGCCATGTGGGCAAAGTGTAATTCATGATTTCCTCCCCACAGAATGCCATAGTGTCTATTAAAGAACTGTGTGGACTTCCTCCAATTGCCAGTCTGAAGCAGTGCCTGCTGACCCTGTCCTCTCGGCTCATCACCAGTGACAATACTCCCTCAGTCTCTCTTGTGATGAAAGACAACTTTCCTTATCTGGAGCCTCTGGGGGCAATCACAGATGTGCAGAAAAAGATGCTGGCTGCGTATGATTTGGTAGGAGATTGTGACTCTGTGTGTGTGTGTTAGTGCATGTGTGTAGTCACATAGTAGAACTCGAATGAATAACACAGAGTGTTACTTGAATATCTGAATTGGGTGTGGCAGGTAGTACCAGCTAACTCGGCTTCTCTAAGCCCCAGTGGGAAACTCTTAGACAGTGCTTTGAGCCCAGAGTTCTACAGAGTGCAAATAGACAATCTCTATTGTAGCAAGAATGAATTAAGTCTTCAAAAGTATACACAACTTCTCATCATCCAAATGTCTTTAGCTTGTAATACAACCACTTAATTGCATATGTACAGGAAGTAGACTTTTATGATGGCAAAGACAAACTTTCTCTGGAATTTGATTTCAAATCTAATACAGTTATCTGATTTTTTCCCAATATATAATGCTACAAATGAAATATGTTCTGAAGGGTATAATTTTAGTGAATATACTTTTGTGTAAACCTAGAAGTGCTGGGGGTGGAAGTGATGTGCCATGTGGGTGAAGTATAATTCCATGATTTCTGTAGCTATTAAACTATATATTTATGTATAATATAGTTACTGTATTTTTACATCTCCTAATCCATTGATAAATTAAGGAACAAATGACATACTGGTAATAGTTGTAACATATATGCCAGGTAAAGTGTAAATATTCTTAAAATAGAAAAAAAAATACTTATTAAGAAAAATATATGGGGGAAAAATCTTATATTAACCAAGATTAAATTCAGCTTCATAAAACAAATAATGGAAAACCAATCAGGGCTTAAAATTATAAGACTTTACTTTTTCACATTAAAATCTGGAGACCAAAAAAAAAAAAAAAATTCTGGAGACCAGGCACCCAGCATGGCACTTCTACAAAGTTCCAAGTAACTTTTTACTCCACCTCCCATAGAGCTTGGCTGTTATCCTCATGGTGCAAAGTGACTGCCAAAGTGCCAATCATAAATGTCATCAAATGCCCATTTAAAAAATTTATACCTCTGATAAAGAATTTAATGGAATGGATACTCTCAGCCATCTACCTGTAGTGGAAAAATAAATCGGTATAGATTTTTTTGGGAAAAATTTGGCAATATAATTTAAAATGTTCATCCCATTGACTTGTGTATTTCTTTTCCAAGGGTTTATTTCAGTCAATAGTGATACGCATGCACACATACACACACATGTAAACATTTATGTTTGTTTAGTAATGTCCACGTGGAGGAAATGAGTTAAATAAAATAAACCATATTATAGACTCCTTTGAAGTCACAAAAATAATTTGTTAGAATATTTAATGCTATGGAAACTAGCTCATACTATTTTTTTAAAAACTAGTCACAAAAAATAGAATTTAAATCGTATTTGTATGTGTGCGCATCTAAACTATAAGGATATTAATAGTGATTTTTTAACAAGAAAAGTATATATTTTCTTGTTCATGCTTTTCTATGTGTTTTTCTGTATTTACCAATTTCTTTGAACCCAACAAATTTTCATTATTGAATACAATAAATATTAAAGAAGAATAATAATTCATTAGTAAAAAATGGCAAGAAGAAAAACATTTGAGGTAAACATCCTACAATTGAAAAAGCCCCAAATCCCAGAGTACGTTCTGCTTACAATGATTTACACCTCTTATAAACTGTACTTCATGGTTACTGAAGGAGAAGTTTGCATATTACCTAGCTCTCATTTTTCATGAAATCAATTTTTCCATCATAAAACTAGGGACTGAAAGCTATTCAGTGAATAGGTATAATTGCCATTTAAGAGGTGAAATTAGGGTACTAGTTTCCATAGAGACAGACAGTGGAAATCATTTATTCCTCCAATGCCCATTTAAGCTAAGAAAGAAAAAAATCACTCCCTGAGAGGGGAGCCTGGTCCCCTGGAGCTGGACCTGTAACAAGCAGAAAAGCGCCTGGACTGTGATTGGCCAGTTTCCATTTTCACATCCTCAAGTGTCTGATAATGTTTTGTTTTCTCAGTTTTAGCTGCTGGAGCCAAATCTGAACATTGACTTTTCTCATTTTCTTTTAAATGCAATTTGTAATTGTAGGCCTAGAGTGTTTTTCCAAAGCTGTAAGTAAAGGGCTATAGTGGAAAGCAGAAATACTTTCAATGATGTCTTCATGTATAGTTTCTTATGGAAATAAATTTTCATTTTGGTAGGGAATTGAATATAACTACCCCTATACCGAATTTTAAACTCAGTGGACTGTAGAAGTGATGGAAAACACTTGGAAACTTCGTTGGTTCTTTTTTTAGGGGGTGAAGTAGGTAGGGACAAATATGTGTGGTGGTATCTTAGCCTTGAACATAAAAATGCCATTTTTACTTTCTAGGATTTGCATTGTGTTAGTCGACATCTTTAATGCTCTTGGTGTACTAGTGTTTATATTTATTTCAAAGAGATCTCCTAAAACACTCTGCTGGTCCAAAGTGCTCATTTAAATCCAATCATGTCACTATCTGAGGGAATCATACTCAGTGAAATAAGCCAGAAAGAAAGAGAAAAATATCGAATGGTTTCACTTATAACAGGACTATAGGGAGGCTGGGTGGGAGAGAGACACTCAGCGGTGGGGGGGTGGGGTGGGGGGAGGGGAGGATAAGGGCACAAAATGGAAGAGAGGAGATTACAGGGGACCATGGAGATGGATCACGGGTAAATTGGTGGTGGGCTGCCCAAGGGGAATACAAAATGTAAAAGACATAAATAACAGGGCCTCCCTGGTGGTACAGCGGTTGAGCGCTGTGCTTTGGTGCTGTAGGCAGCGCACGATGCAAGTTCGACACCCAGCCAGGGAGAATCCCACATGGTGCGGCAGACCTCTCCTGCCTTGCCCGCTGCTCCCCTCAGCAGTGTATTTCTGATCTGCCTGTTTAAAAAAAAAAAAAAAGACATAAATAACAATAAAAAAAAAAGAAAAAAAATTAAATTAAATTGAGACTCCTTATCCTGGGCTCACTGATGTTCTGTTTTTTTCCTTTCTACAATTGTCTTTTTATAATATAGACTTAATGTTTTTGAAATCCATTTCTAGCCTCAGTCCTAATGCTTGAGTCATGTTTCTGCTCTTGATTTTAGGGCAACACTTGGGTTTCGCAAGAATAATAAAAATTTAGTAAGTCAATAATGGGTTCATCTTTTATTTCCGAGGTGCTTGTTCCCCCTTTTCTGACCATTACTAAAGATACCACCATGCCAATGGTTCTCAACTTCTCCAAATCATTTCAAATGCTCTGTCTTCATACTAACTCTGACAAGGTCCTTTTACAAAACTTTCTATTCAGTAGCAATGAGATCCATTGCTTCTTACCTTATGGTCATTCTCAGATGTAGCCATTTCTTTGCATTGATAGAGCCAAGGTTCTCTCACCAGGCTCTCTTCCCCTGCCTGAGATTTTCAACAGGTTCTAAAGTCCCTCTACCCTGTCGTTACCTTTCCCTATTTCAATGATTGGAATAATCATCTTTAAATTCTAGTAATTTTAAACTAGTTTTGCAAAGGCTTCTCCCATCAGTGTTGCCTATTTTGATGACTTCATTTCCCACTTCTGTATGTTTGAACCTCTCCTTCAGTTAAGCTAATTTATTTGCATTTTCTTTTCATTCTCCATCTTTTGTATTTCTCAATTCTACGCCATCTGCCTTCCTAGCTTTAATTCCCTCTTCATCAAGCTGAATGCACCTTTTTGTGCTAATGTCTCACTAAACTCACCTTATTAAGAAAAGATGCACTTATTTACTTTATTCAGGGCATTCAATACATTACCATGTATAAAGAACTTTAGTGGATTCTGTGCAATACAGAGATGAATGAACAAAGACAGATATCTGCTCAAATAATTATATAAAACACAGTAACTCTTTGATTTAAGAAAAATATGAGTAAAAAGCAATGAGAGCACATATACCTGTCACTTGTAAAATAACACATCCTTTTTTGATGTATGATTTTGTGTATGTCTTTAGGCTTTTGATTAGTCAACTCAACAAACACATTTTGGATACCTGTTACTGTATAAGAAGTTGGGGGAAGAAATGGTATGAAGGAAACTTTCTGTTTAGGAGTAATGGGAAGAAGTGTAATGAAGGCAGAACTTAGACCTAAAAAGGGAAGGAGCAGAGACACATAGGGTTCAAAGAGTGGACCAAGTGATTTGTTATGTCCTGAACTAGTTGTGGAGTCTAAGGGCCCTGAGTCCTGTTCACAGTGACTTGCAATAATATATCCCGTACCTTATTCCCCCTGTGCTCAGCAGAATCTTATTTGAAACTGATTTTAAAAGAAAAATATTATCTAACCTGTATATATATTTTTCTTTAAATAGTTGAATTTTTATGTTTTAAATATCCTCACCTGTCTAATTTTTCAAATGCATTAAACTCTTGGAATAATTAGTATTTTGATTATAGGATTCAGAGGTGAAAAAGTTACTGGTGATTGCAACTGTAAAAATAAACACAAAGTGCTCTGAAGGTGACTTCTTTGCTGAATTATTTAACATTAACATAAAAGTTAAACGGTTACTATAGTTAGGGTAAGATTTTTCTGAAGATTAAAAATCAAAACAATCTAGAGAACATGAGTCAAGGGTTATTTAATCTTTTACTAAGTCAGGGGTGTGATTTGGAGAACAGTTGATTGCATTAGCATGAGCAGGGTTCTTACAATAGACCTACCACAGTAGCATGTATCACAGTTAAATCAAGCATAAGGGGTTGGATTAACTATATTTTCTAATATCAGGATGAGAGAAAGTTAGAGGTATATGCCTAGTCCCCCCCTGTAGTTTTGCTTATTGAAATAAATTGAAATCAAAATTAGATAAGTCAAAGATACTTTCCTTCCATCAGTCACTCTCACAGTGAAGTATGTGTGAAACTGTATATTAGTGTACATTTCAAAAAATATATTGGCTTGTATAATCATGGAATCCAGAAAAAATCCCTGCTGGTATGTGCCCTGCCAGGCAGGTTATTTAGAAACAAGGTGCTGTGCATTTGTACTTATGGGTACAACAATGTCTTCTGATGCATTTTCTATATAATGGGAGAATTAGTAGCATCTTGAGGGTTGAAATTTCCACTTATACCCACTTCCCAAGGACAGTGGTCAGAGATATGCCAATAAGCAAGGATTTTAGATTGTCTTCTTTGTGGAATGTTTTACCTGTGTCCTCAAAATTCACATTGCACTCCTGAATACTCAGCTTCTTACAACACTTTTAGTTAAAGGCATGTGACATAGTTACTGGTAATTTTATGAGTGAACTAAATTTTACTCACAGCTGGATAAAAACCAACAAACTCGTGACATACCTGACCACTGTTTGGGAAATGGACTAACTGGAGAAAAGAAAATGTAAAATACCCCTTTGTGCAGAAAGCAGCTCCCTGGAGTAGATCCTGTCGCTATAAGGAATGTAGACACAAACGTCCGTTTGGCTTTTCTGTGTGAGTTCTCCTGTCCCACACCATTAAAACTCAGGCTCAGAAATGTGAATGACAGCTTGTCCCAGGACAGGCAATACTTTGTCACATACATCAAGTGAACTTCCAGTAAGCTTGCAAAGGCCCTGACCTTGTGTAGTCCTGTTTCTCTGAGAATGAACAGGCTTGATAATATAGACTATTTGAAATGAAAAGATGACCATCTATTAACTGTTATCTGTCTGATTAAAAATTTTAAGAAACTTTAAAATTAAAGGAAAGATCTTTATTATTAAATCTGCATGTAACAGTAGTCAGATTTTTAAATGTATCAACTTTAGTCTTATTTTATATAATCTGAGTGGGTAAGCCATTACAGAATCAAGAAATTAAAATTCAGTGTTTTGATTAGAAAGGAGGTAAGGGATAGATGATTTTAGATTCTAAGGGGAGGGAACAAAATAGGTCTAGAGCAGACTGGCTTTTTATTGGTTCACAAGTGATTGCCTTTCCAAATTTGCTAGCTCCTTTCTGAAAAAGCAGTGGATCCCAAATGAGTATATATTCTTCTTCACAAGAAGAATATCTTATAATAGTTGAAGTGTCTGATTTAGACTTGGAGAAAGAACTAAGAAATCATGACAAAAGTTTAATTTCATGATGCTTTACCTGATGAACTCTACTTTATTTAATGTCTGTCACTAAACTGTGCTACACTTTAATATATCATCGGTATCTCAGAAAAGTTTGCAAGCTAGATCTGCTCCTCATGAATGCCTTGATTCTAGTCCAGACTATCTCTCTAGATAGCTGTGTGGCTTTAGGCAAGTTCATTTTGGGCTCAATTTATTCATCTATAAGATGAGGATGTCCATGACAGATGGTTTTAACTGACTTCTAAACAAAGTTCTGTGGCTCTAGGAATTTAGGTGTAACTCAGGAGGAAATTGGAATCTTTGGAAGATTTTAAAGTTCTGATATGATGAAACCTCACCTTTTCAGTACCATTCAATAGTTACATTGATTCTGCCGTGATCCTAAGCAATTGGTTAAACTCCCCATTGAGAAGAACCAGAAGGACAGTTTCTTTCATACAGATGAGACAGTTACACATATTTCTGAGTATAAAACATTACTATTTTCAAAGTGCTTATTTTAAATTAATGATTTTGATCTTAACTGACAAGTTATACACCCTGTTTAGGACACATCTAGTGCTTAAAGTAATGTCAACCTTTAACTTGGTAAATCCTCTATTCTCTTAGATTTAAAACTATAGGAAGGAAATAAGATACATTAGAAGATATTTATGTGAAAGAACAGAAGAAAAGTTCTTTGTATTACTACAACTAGCAAAGGCAGCTGGGAATTTTGGCCAGATTCTATCTATAGCATCAACCTTGCCTTGACTGGCGAAGAGCACTGATCCCCAGCTGGGTGATATCTGAGGACATGCTTCTCACCTCTTTCCTTGGCCTTTGCACTTTATATTTCATTTATGTCAGGCTCTGTAGAGATCTAGGGAGGAGGTACAAAACTCAATTCAACCAGTTTTTCTTCTTATCAACTTAGATAAATTATTTAATTAGGGGGGAAAATGTGGTTTGCAATTATTTGTGCATTTCAGCCATCCTCCAACTTATTTGTTTTTTCTATAACTACTAACACTCGAAAGTTGACTGTAGAAAATAATGTTCTACACCAATGGAAGCTGTTATTATAGATATGACCTGATGTTCTGGTGAGAAAAGTTTCTGAGTAATAATTTTAAGATCTGAGAATATTAATAATTGGGTATGTTAAAGTTGAACTTATTTTTAAATTTTTGAGTTATCCTCTAAGAAATAGCAAAAGCATACCTTGTGATACTTGACTATCTTGCTAAATCGTACTTGACTATCTCTTTATGAAGTGGTCTGTTTGATCATGGGAGAGAACAGAAACTTCTTACACTATCGGTTTAACAAATTTTTATTTGGGGTTGTTTGAAGAGAACTTAAATGATAGGATTTGTTGTATGTTTTGGTCCTGAATTTATTTTACCTCAGATAGGTAACAAAATTTAAGAAATTATTTTATTTTCTGATACTTGATTATTATATTTCCTACAGAGATAATCCTGTTAAAAGCTTTATGTTTATTTTTCAGTACTCAATGTGAAAGAATTAAAAGCATAGAGAAGAAAAGCAGGGCCAAGGATTGGCCAGGGAGTAGTTGATGATGAGATTAAAATTTAACCAATGGTCTTAGTGTATCTCACATGAGTCACAGCAATAAGTGGACTAAGCTTTTAATGAAGGAGAGTGAGGACAACCACTCAAAAAACCCAATGGAATATTTTGTTATAGTTTTTGTTTGCTTATTTTAAGGTAGGTGATGTACGGAGAAGGGAAGAAGTCACGGGGGAGGTAGAGATTATAGATGAAATAAAGCAGGAGTCATTTGGATTGAGTTCCCGGGGGAAGAAGGAATAGGTGGGTTTGAAACTGAATGGAAGTTAACTTCAGTAAATATGATATTCCTTATCAGATTGTTAAAAAGATTTTGTGGAATTTTTGAATGTAAGCAGTGTATTATTTTGTGCTTAATGCGGAGGAGATACTTAGTAAAATACTACAAAGAAAACTGACCACAAGTCAATAAAGGACTTTTTAGGGGGAAAAAAAAAAGCATAGAATAGTATCATATGTTCCTTACTTAGAACAAAACCAAGAGTAATTGTAAGATGTTGGTCAGTCAAGATACTATTGAATGAAATTATCAACTTTATTCCTTTTCTGATTATTTTCTTAAAAGGGACATATTTGAATCTGGTTGAAATGGATTGATTATGGGCATGCTTCTGTGTTTTTTCTGATGGGCTGGGCCAGGTGACATTAGAAATCTACAGTTCAGCTCAAAAGACTGAAAGTACATTAAGGCATGCATTCTCTCATGGGGCATGGCCAGGTCAGACAAAATCAGAGAGGAGCCTTTTACTCATGAAAATAAGTGGATGGCAAGAAACTGGGATTTTAATTCCCATTCTATCATTAATTAGCTCTGTCTTTTGGATAAGAATCTTAACTCCTGTAAGTCTTACTTTTTTGTTTTATAAAATTAAGGGGGTGGTCATGATCACTAAAATTCTTTTAGTTTTAAAATTAACTGATTCTAAAATGTATATGTTATATCAACTATTGTTTCCATGGTAAGTTCACAGAATGTGTCTTTTCTTTATGAATGTTTCCCTTGCTTGAATTTCATGAAAACATTTTGTCTGCTACTGAATAATTAGAATATTGACAACTTGTGGTTATTATAAAAACCCAATTGATGTTGCATGTATGAATGCTAAGCTTAGAAGAAACTAAATCATTTTGTCCTCACCTTAAATTCCCCTCTGCCTGTAAATGTCATTTACTTGTACACTTCAGTAATTCAGACTACTATTCGGCATTTGATTAATTGATTTTCCAAAGCACTATTTTCTTTTGGGAGTTGAAAGAGTTAACTAACTCAGTTCAATAATTTGATTCAGTCTAGACCTTCTTGGGTGTCTAGTTTTATGGTTTTAAAAGTAATTTATTCCTCCAAATAAATCACTTTAAACTATCACTTAAGATAGCAAGGTTGAGTTTTGTTTGGTTGAATGAGCATATTTTATTCACTCATTGGAGCAGACACCTCTGCTTGACTATGAGCTCCCTGGAGATGGACATAGGTCTGTTTTTGCCTCATCAGTGCATTGTATTACACCCTTATACTTACCAAAGGGTGTTTGCATAGAATGGCTGTTCAGCAAGTATTGTTAAATGAATGGGTGATATGGTCTTACTCTTATGAAGTTGGTAGGTATTAAAAATGTTAATATGACATTATTTTCCATTTGAAAATTTACAGTCATAAGCTACTTTATATTTGGAAGTGATTGTAGAAGACCATGATATATTCCATAGCATTTAATTGGATTGAAGGGAAATGTCTTACTCAAGACTTATAATGTGCTCTGGATTGTGTCTTAAACTCCCTTCAGAATATTCAGCTAGGAGTTAAACGTGTTGTAGCCAGATGAAATGGGGCAACATTTATTGGCAGTAGAAAAGTGGCTAGAGATTGAAGAAGTGCTAGTTTGCTATTGGTTGACTTTCTTTAGTCATTTGTTCAGAGAGCCACAATTCCTTGTTGTTTTTCAAAATCATTACTTCTACATAATTTTCTTTTCTTTATCTCTCCAGCAATTACCTTTTTTCTTTACTTACCTCAGCATAATAATTACCTCTTAGACATATTTACTTTCTACACAAACATAAAGGGCAAGGACAACCACTTTAGTATTATTGCCCACTGACTTTTGGATTGGTGGCTCTGAAATCTGACTCACTCCTCATTCCTACCATGGAGCTAGAGCCCTTCTAGAGGGAGAACAACACCTCCACTATTTTTGGGTCACCCAAATCCAAGCTGCCAACTTCATTGAGGTGTTCAGTAGTTCTTTAGCTCATCACAAGATAATTAATTCCCTATTCTGACTCTCATTACTACTTGTGCAATGCCACTTACTTTGATGTTGCAGTAACTTCTGGGGTGATGGGAATAAGAAGTGTACAGGAATGTGTTCTGGGACTAAAAGAATGTAGATGCACTTATTTAGTGACACCCACTGTGTATCAGGTTTGTTTCATAACTGGCAAAATTGTTAAGGTCAGTGACTAGCTGCAGTGTTAGAATGCATAGGGCAGAGATTATCCTTCCCACTCTCATCTCTTGTGGTTAAGGTCGTGGTTCACGGTTTCCCTTATTGGCAGCAACATATGGGTCTCTCTGTATCTCACTTTGTTCAATGAGCCAATTAAAAATTTTTTGACAACCACCTCTTTGATGTTTATTTTGTGACAGATGATTCAAGAGAGCCGATTTCTCATAGAAATGGCAGACACAGTCCAGGAAAAGATTGTGCAGTGTCAGAAAGCAGGTAATGTTTTTTCCTCTTTTTTTTTTTTTTTTTTTTTTTTTTTTTTTTTTTTTTTTTTTTTTTTTTTTTTTGCTTAGAAACTGTAGTAATAACTCTTGGCAGATTTTTAAAAACATTTCTGTTGGGAAAGTCAAATGTTTTATACCATTGTTTAACTATACTTTGAATTATGGTTGAATGTTTAGTACGGAAGAAATCTGGTGATAGTAGGTATATGTATAGAAGGGAGTGATATCGGAAGATATCTAGAGAGGTGAGGATTTCTGAATCTACTTTCGTGGTTTGGGAGCCTATCAAAATCACTTACTACCAATATGGAAGCTCTGGTTCCCAACTACCTCTTAAGAACCACTTCACTTTTACATTTGGAGCCGTAATCCTATTAATCATCTAAACTTTTTTTTTTAAAGATTTATTTTTTATTTATACATACAAGCTGGGGTACAGGCCAGAGGCGTGGGGCAGTGAGAGGGTTCACCAGAGACGGAGTGGGGAACAGAACAGGCAGATCAGAAATACACTGCTGAGGGGAGCAGCGGGCAAGGCAGGAGAGGTCTGCCGCACCATGTGGGATTCTCCCTGGCCGGGCGTCGAACTCGCGTCGCCGCTGCCGACAGCTCCACAGCGCAGCGCTTAACCGCTGTGCCACCGGGGAGGCCCTAATCATTTAAACTTTTGCCTCATTTAAGATTCTTTCTTTAAGCACGGCATGGGCCACGTATCTGCGAGGACACATACCTGTTTATTTTGTTCCTCTGCATCCACAGCTCTGTAATTTTATATCTTTTGGATCCATATTCTCCTTTATCCACTCACATAATGATGATTATGATGAGGAAGGTGACCATGATGATCACTGCTTGATGTATCTGCATGTGATGTACTAAGCAGATGCACTCTGCTACTTAGTCCTCATGACACCTCTACAAGGCAGGCATCATTAGATCCAATTTATAGATGAGGTATCAGGGAGTCTTTAGAGATTGAGTGAATGATCCATGTCAATATATGGTAGAAATGACCTTTAAACCCAGATTTAATTTTTAAAATGATGCTTTTCACTGACTAACCAGCAGGCCTCAATGTTTCAGCTGATAGAGCGCAGAGGTAATACCAGATACTTATATTATGCTCCTGTGAGCCAAGCACTACTTTGAGAGCTTAATGGTATTAACTCATCTCACCTTTACCACAATCCCATGAGGGAAACACTCAAATCCAAGCTGCCAACTTAATTGAAGTGTTCAGTAGTTCTTAAGCTCATCACGGGGTAATTCTCTTTTCTGACTCTCATTGCTATTAAATACCACTTACTTTGATGTTGCAGTAACTTTTAGGCTGAGGGAGTAGAATAAGAGGTGCTCATGAATGTGATCTAGGACTAAAACATTGTGTAGGCACTTATTTGACATTTATTTGACACCTACTATGTGTCAAGGCTGTTAAATATTTGGAGTTTATTTTACCAAAGATTAGGAAACCTAATCTCAGAGAATCATAGGACTTTCTGATAGTCACATAGCTAGTGGGTGGCGGAGCCAGAGTGGGAACCTCGGCTCCATCATCATCCTCTTACCAGGTGCTGTTTGTGAGGTTTGCTTCAGGAAAGTCAATGTGGTTTTAGGCTGCATTAATAAAAGTATAGAAACTGGAACAAGGAGAGTGGTGCTAAGTTCCTTTCTTATTTGAGTATGATGCTCCTGGATGGAGGTCGCTAATAGCTCAGCTCTGGGAAGTTACATGATGCAGTGGCCCTTTCTGGATATCATCCTTAAGGAAGAGACATTATTAGTAAGGGGTAACATGTTAGAATGTTTAATCTGAGGAAGAGAAGAATATAATAGACTTTGTTATTTTACTTCAAACATCTAAAGGGATTCCCTATGGAAAAGAGATTAGACATTGATGTTCTGGTGTAGCTAGCACCAAGGGGTAGAAGTTACACGGAAAGAGATTTTGACTCAGTATCAGTTATAGTTTTCCAAAGATGGAGTGAGCTATCCAGGAGGAAGTGTGATTACCATCCCAGAGGTGCTAAGATAGAGAAAAAACAGATGATGGTGATGTTTTTTATAGTATTCAAGCTTGCAAAAATGGCTGAGTTAAAAATAATTTTAAGGCCATTCCAAAATCTGAAACATTTGGGTATTTCCAGGAATGCTATTTTAAAAACTTACATTTTTACTCAACAGTTACTAGTTATTGTTGTTATCTATATGGGCTTTGGGGCCTACTTTCAAGTCATACGGATGTTTCATAAGGCAAGTAAGGTATGTGTACCTACCACATATTGTTGCAGTCCACATATTATACCATTTCATATAAAAACCAGGCAAGGATAAACAAAATGGATGTAACCTCCTTGAAAAATTTGCTTACCTTCACACGTCTTTTCCTATGTATCCTGACTGTTTAAAATTTAATTTAGTCTGATGAATTGAGTATTGCTAATTTGTCCCTAAGAATAGCTGATTGATAGGCATGAACAGAATGTGAAGGAGAGTCTAATTTTAGGGATTTTAATTTTAGGAGAGTTTAGTTTTACACTACAGAAAGCTATGAGAAAAGTACAGAAATGGGAAATAATATTTTTCCTGATAATATTTCCATAATAAATAATAAACATTTTCTGAAATCTATGCTCAGAATTTTTGTATGTTCTCTTTTCAAAGGGATGGAGTTTCATGAGGAACTTCATAATCTGGGGGCGAAAGAAGGCTTGAAAGGAAGAAAACTGAACAAGGCAACTGAGAGTTTTGCTTGGAACATTACAGTGTTGAAGGTAAGTAAATTAACCAAATGTAGAGAAGCATCTGAATTTTGAAGTAATGTGTCACCCAGTCACTTCATGCTCTAAGTGATGGAGAGGTGCATACACTTGGGATTGATACACTTTGGCCATAATGGGGCAGCGAGGCTTGTGGGGAAGTAGAGGACAGCACAATGTAATTCCATTGCCTGGTACCTCTGTGTGAGAGTGTGTGTGTGATGCATATTTACTCCCATGAGCACTTCTTTTCAAGTCAATGGGCTATTTTTGTTTGTTTGTGGAAAGATAATGCCACAAATGCCATCATTTTGTTGATGGAGAAGGATCCAGGACAAATGATTTGGAAGAGTCTTTCTTACACTACAGAATATCTGAAGCCATTTAGGATTATTTTATCTTAAGGACAACCTCTATATGTAAATTTTTTTCTGCATTTGACTTTGTAAATCAGTTTCTCAAGATTATGATTTTCTTTGTTGAAAGTTAATTTTAGGATTTTCAAGTAGAGATGCTACTTTTCATATTTTCTTACATTAAAAGAGAAATTATTTAGGCAGTTAATTTATTCTTGACAGTGGGAGAAAAATAATCACAAATAAAATTAATAACTATTGACCTTTAAAGAATACTTATTGTGTGCCAGGAATTGTTTTATAGGGTTTCTTCAAATTAACATTTTGATACTCACAAGGCCCAAAACTCTTATTATTCTCATTTTACAGGTAGAAAGCTGAAAAATTGAAAACTCATGTATGCTACCCCTAAGTTGTAAATAGTGGAGCTGGTGTTTGTACTTAGGGGTCTGGCAGTAGGGCCTCTGTCTTTAATCTTCTCTGTTAAAGTGCTCCGTGAGCTGTTAGACGCCAATATTTATTAAAGCGTGTCCTCAGATATTTGTTAAGCTTCTACGACATGCTGGACTCTGCTAGGCAGTAAGGGCCTGTGGAGAACAAAAAAGATACAGACTCTAACTTCATGCTGCTCGCATATAGGGGCAGGAGGTAGAGTAGGGAAAATAGGCATCATTTCCTTGATGGGCCGGGCTGGGGGGAGCTATCTTGTTAATCTAAATAGGAACTCATCATGACACTTTAGCCCAACATAGCGGTGTGGTCCCTGTACAAATGCTTTCTGTTCAGCAGATATTTACGTAGGTTTGTTAATTTGCTGATCACTTAGAAAGGTACTAGGGATCCAAATACAGAAGAGTAATCCCTGCTTACTGGCCTAGAGTACAAGGGGATACAGATATTCAGGGAATGATGTCCATCCGATATTCAGCATTTCTGAAGTGACAAGTACTCATGGCTAAATAGTTTAAATACACTTCTCCATTCCTCTTCATAACAGCCATATTACCTTACAACAACGTATGTGGACCCTGATATATGTCTCCCCATCTCAAAGATGAGGAAATTGAGGTTTAGAAAGATTTAAGTTTTGTCTTCAGTTAGTAAATGGCAGAACTGAGCTTTTAACACATGCCATGGTTCTGACTACTATGTTCTCCTGTCTTCTGTAAAACTCAACCCATGTGGTGAGTCCCATCTAGTCCAGGCAGCCTAGCGCAAGGATGAGAGCAGAGGCTCTGTGTGCAGTGTCTGGCTTGTGAGGTTTCTGCCAAGATACTTCATCATTCTGAGTGTGTTAATACCTGCAGTCAGAGTTTTGTGGAATTAATTAGGTAATTCATACAAAAGATCTAAGTCACAGTGGATAAGACTAGACTCTCTGTAAATATATATTATATATATATGCATATATACATCATTTACATATATAAACTATTAATTTTTTGTTTGCTTGCTAAGTGATGTTGACTACTGGAAGAACAAGATTTTTGTGGTTATTTGTTTATTAACTTCTGACTTCAGCCCATTCTGTTTTCTGAAGCTCATTTGTGTGTTTGTCTGGTTTAGTGGCAGGAGCTGATTGCTAGATTGAGCCTAGCAAATGCTGTGAAAATTGTTCTAAAGAAGGTCTTTTGAAATAGAATTGATCTATTATTACAGCTCATGTAGCTGCTGGCATTTCAACTTGAGCACTGGGAACTTAAGCAGAATATTGAACTTTTCCAAATTTCTAATATCTTTCCCATTTCGTTTAGTGGTCTTGTTAATCAGGTGCCCTTTCCCCAAGTACTGACAAATGGCCTCCTTGAAATTTAAACTTTTAGCTGAAAGAGAACAGATTGGCTCTGTTGGAGACTATTTATTCCATTGGTGCCTCTGAAGAGATCTTTTTCTTAAGACACTTCCTTTATTTCTTGTATCTTAGATCTGAAGCTCTTAGTTCTTGTTTTGTTCTCCAGTCTTATATTGATTTTCAGAGCTCCTCAAAGTTTTCTAATAAACTCCTTTATTCTGAAGTTTACAAGAACTAATTTCCATTGCTTTACAATGGTTGACTAAAAAATAACCACCCTGGTAAGATACACTCCCTGAATTAGTAGAATATGGTTGGGCTTATCTATAAAATCCTGCATTGACTGTTGAAAAGCTTCCCTTACACACATACTCTCCACTACCTAGGGGCATGGAGGGGATGGATTGACTGATGTTGGTTGAATCTGTGATTCATGCAGCTAAAATATTTAATTACAATGTGATTTCCAACAAGTAAAAAAGTTGCCGGAAAAGGTGAGAAATGTGTCCTTAGGAAAATGGTGGGTTGGTAAGTGAGTGGTGAGTGGTGACAAGTTGAGACTAAAAAATGAACTCTCTATGTTTTTGCAATTCAATACTACATGGATATGAGATTAATAAACAACAAAAGCTAGAGAAAAGTTTGCAGACATAAAGATGAATAACTTTATAATATAACAAATATGAATAATGATTAGTATCCAGATTTTCCTAGTCAGAGATGAGCACTTAGATTCAGCACAGAGGCTGAAATCAGAATGGTCCTGGAAGCTCCCACACATTTTTTTTTAATTCGTATTTTAGTACTATGCGTGAGCTTAGAATAGGGAATTGCTTAGCACATCTTTTGCATTTCCCTATGCTTTTGCCATATGCCAGGAACCAACCATCGCAGTCATATTCTTTTTCCCTTTCTGTTTTTCACTGCTGAGAATAATGCTGAACTCCTTAAATAGTCACTCCATTCATTTGGGAAGATGTGGTGATGCTTGTCTCAATGACTTGGTCTTCAGTCTCTTCACAATGACCGTTGGTCCATCTCACCCCACTCTCACGTTCACAGTTCCTTCCATTTGTTTCTTCTCAATAATGTTTTTTCAGGGCCTCCCTCATGGCGCAGCGGTTAAGTGCTGGGTTGTGGAGCTGTCGGCAGCGGCAATGCGAGTTCGATGCCACGGTGGGGAGATTCCCACGTGGTGCAGCAGACCTCTCCTGCCTGGCCCGCTGCTCCCCTCAGCAGTGTATTTCCGTCTCTTTGCCTATTCTGCTCCCCACTCTGTCTCTGGTGAACCCTCTCACCGCCACATGCCTCTGGCCTGTACCCCAGCTTGTATGCATAAATAAATAAATATTTTTTAAAAAATAGTTTTTTCAGAAATAAGTTTTGTTTAGTTATTAACATAATATTAAAATCTTATAGTGGGATTTTTTCCTGTTCTTTAAATTTTCCAAAAAGAGATAGAACAAAGGCACTTGCATAGCCAATCTGTGTAGTTAATTTGTACTAATTTTGAAAGTATTTCACTTACAAGAATTCCAAAGATCTTCTTTTGAAAGAGAGATAGGAATTGATACTATATCAATGATAAAACACAATTTCTAGAAGTAGAATTTATTTATTTAAAGTCTTGAGTTCCATCTAGAGTGATGTGACTCTTTAAGCACAAATTTCATTATAAAGTTTTCTCACCTATAAAACTGAAATTAGTAAAACACTTGAAAGTAGCATGCAGTCAGCCTTCCCAATATTTATTTTTCTAAATATCTATTGGCTATTTTAAATAACTAAATTCCATCATCTTTTCATTCTTAAAAATTTGATGAAAAAATTAATTTTACAAGACTAGAGAAATGTCAAGTAGTGATATAAATATATAATATTGAGGACATGTAAATTAGTAAACATTTTATTACAAAGGAAAAACTATGAAGTAATTGATCACTAGAACTTAAAAAGAAGTCAAGGGATAAGAAGTGGCTGAATTCTTATTTGTTCATGATTTATGGTTAAATTTCATTGATGACTGGCTAAATGACATACGATAAAGGATGAAAAAAATTATTTTATTAATGGACACTTCTATGAATTGACATGCATTTGTACTTTCCCTAGGTAAAGTTTCAGCTTACACTTTAATACATTCCAGTATGTGCCATAAAAAATAGGACCTTTCTTAAGATTTATGTTCAGTAGATATGACTAATCTTTTTCTACCCAACTTTTTGATATTTGTCACTGTTTAAGTCTTTGCTGCTTCTGATTTTGTCTTGACGATATTTCATTTTCTTTGTGAAGGCTTAAATTTCTCACTTCTCCTCCGTAGGTACTTGTATTCTAACCCATTCAATCCCCAAATTTCAGGCCTCACATTTGAGGAGTCTTGCTGCATAAGGGAAGGTACATGGATGTCAGGGTCGTGACATACTTTCTAATAGAGCCAACAGACACATTTGAAATCTCTACTCACTGTTAAGAGACAGATAAAGAAGGGAAACAAGATAATGGGCTAATGGGATAAAAGGATGTGTGTGTGTGTGTGTGTGTGTGTGTGTGTGTGTGTGTGCATGTGCACGCGCGCATGTGTATATATTAAGACTGGCTCTTCTGATATCTTTGGTGATTGTCCTCCTGGGGCCTATCCTGAGGTTATATAAAGAAGGAACATGTCTAGTGTTCTTGTTGTCCATGGAGAACTTCCCTAATAGCTGTTGTTACAGTGGATGCAGGAGAAAGACTAAGGTTTCCTCTTAAGCCAACTTATTCAGAAAAGAATAGCTTTATGAAGTTTAGAAACAGACTCCCAGTGACAATGATGAATTAATAGTAAATATTGATATTGCTATCAATTCTTAAGAAATATAAAACACCCTTAGACACTTGCTAATTGTGTGGTCTTGGGAAAACTGCTTTTTCTCTATGAGTCTGAATCCATTGGGACATATTAGGTTCTGCAATGGTAAAAAAAAATCTGAAAATCTGAGTGGTTTAAGACAATGACATTTTTTGCTTGCACTATCTGTCAATCACAGTTCAGCAAGGGTTATTTAGGAGCTCAAGATAATGGGGGCTCCATCTCAACATATATCCTAGAGGTAAGGAAGCACAGATTGGTTTTAAAAGTTCTGCTATGTAGTGTTGCATGTCACTCAGTTCACATTTGATTGGCTAAAGCAAGCCAAGTGGTTAAATCTGACTTCACTGGAGAAGTTGGGCAAGTGAAAACTTCCTCAAGAAAGGGAAACAGATATTGGTGAATAAAATCTACCAGCGACAGATTCCTCAGTTATATCAAACTCATAAGGTTATAATGAGGACTAAGTGAGTTTGTGTGTGTGTGTGTGTGTGTGTGTGTGTATACACACACACACATAAAGTAGTATCTGGCATGTCAAAAGTGCTATGTAAGGGTTTGCTATTTTTATTAATAATGAGTATTCAATGCTTATAATCAGAAATTAAGTGATTTCCACACATCTGAAGTAATTTTAAGGGTTACCCTGTAAAATTACTGTGTTACACCCATTTTGCAGATAGGAGAACTGAGGCTCAAGAGGTTAAGTAACCTTTCCATTTGCATTTAGATAGTGAGTAATGGTGCAAGGCTCTAACTGCAAAGACCTTGCTATCAACCCACTATGCTGTATCATAAGAATATTTATAGCAGCATAATAACTATAAATTGTATTAGCTGAGTGCTTTCTATGACATGTATTATACTAAGTGCTTTATATTTATTATCTTACTTAATTCAATGGAGTAGTTGTTGGGTCCAGCTAACTTGAGTATTCCAATTACATTGGCAGTACATATCTAGTGCTCAAAGGTACATTGAGGCAGTGTAGCTTGAGACCAATCCTCCTCCTTCTGACACTATGTTTATTAAGCAACTCTCTGTTCTTGACTTGGATTCCCAAATATACCTTTCTAGTGGAAAATAGAATGGATTAGTCATGTTATATTAACTAGTCCCACTTGCCTGACCGTTACATTTCTCTTTGTAATGAGTCAGTTAACTTTCTTTTTTATATGTCCATCTTCACTAAGCTTGGTTAACATGAATCAGCTACCCAGATGAATGGGTGCCATTAAACCTGAACAGATATAATATAGTTATGAAAGCAAAACAAAACAACAGAAATATGAAAGCAGAGGGTACAATGGTTTCATTAAATTTTATTGATTTGTTTCTAATTTACAAGTCAATATAATTTTGTGACCACAACTTCACAGTTCAGTGTGGGCATGTGCTTCACTCACCCTCCACCAAAGCTCCAGTGCCAATATACTTCACACTTCTATCCTCTCCCACCACTGTTCCAGACTAAGGAATTACTTTTGTTGTGTTTTGCTTGTTTGTTTTCATTGGTTATTTATATTCTACAAATGAGAGACACCATCCACTTGCCCTTTCTTATTTCAATTAGCATAATCACCTTAAGATCCATTCATTTTATTCCAAAAGGCACTATTTATCTTTTTAACACATTGTTTGCGGGTAGTTTTTATCGCGTGCTAACAGGTGGCGTGGGCCATTTTTGCTAATTTGTAAGTATGAAAGTATAAAAATGAACATATTTATATGTTACCCTTATTCTACCACTAGTCTATAAAAAAAACGTATTAATACGTGTCCCGTGCTCTACTACCAGTCAACGTAAAACGTATAAATATGTTTCCCGCATACAATGTGTACTTATTCCACAATTTCCTTAACCATTCATCTGTTGATGGGGATTTAGGTTGGTTCTTATTGTCTTGGATATTGTGAGTAATAGCTTGGCTCTTGTGAGTAATGCTGCTATGAATATAGAAGTGCATACATTTTTTTATGTTAGTGTTTTCATATTTGGGTAAATACCTCAAGGTGGGAGTGCTGGATCATACAGTGTTTCTATTTGTAGTTTTTGAGGGATGTCCATACTGTTTTCCAGAGAAGACATACAGATGGCCTAGTGGTACATGAAAAAATGCCCTAAGAGAAATGTAAATCAAAACCACAATTAGATACTACCTCACCCCTGTGAGACCAGCTTATATTAAAAAAGTCTGGAAACATCAAATGTTGGTAAGACTGTAAAGAAAAAGTAATACCCATTATTGGTGGGAATGTAAATCGGTTGGTCTTTCCTGCTTCTCTTATACAATTTCACTGTTTCACTTTTTGTCTAGACATTGTTAGTCTCCACTTATTTTATCTTAAATTTATTTATATATATTTTACATCATTGTTCCTTTGTTTTACACTGTTTTCTTTTCTTAGGTGTAGACCCTAAAGAATTTCCACCACCAGTTCACCGTTGCACCATCACCATAGTTCCTTTTGTTTTTCCCACCCTCTTTTTGATACCCCCCCCCAGCAGTGTCTCTGAATTATAGTTGTTAGTTTATTTTGTTTTGTTTTGTTGTGTTTTTATTGTTATTGTTTGTTTTTGTTTCCTCGATGCCTTATTTGGTTCCCCTATATTCCTCCTATAAGGGAAACCATCTGATATTTTTCTTTCTCCTTCTGGCTTATTTCACCGAGCATAATCCCTGTAATAGGTAGTTTCCACTTCTTTTTTTTAATTATTATTTTATTTATTTTTTTATTGTTATTTATATCTTTTACATTTTGTATTCCCCTTAGGTAACCCACCACCAATTCGCCAATGCCCCATCTCTGCGGTCCCCTGTGTCCTTTTCTACTCCATTTTGTGCCCTTATCCTCCCCCTTCCCCACTGAGTGTCTCTCTCCTATTTGGTTTCCCTACAGTCCTGTTATAAGTGAACCATTTGCTATTTTTCTCTTTATTTCTGGCTTCTTTCACTGAGCATGATCCCTTCTAGTTCCATCCTTATCACTGCAAATTGCCTGTGTTTATCTTCTTTGAATGCTGAATAGTGTTCCATTGTGTATATGGACCACATCTTCTTGATCCAGTCATCTATTTTTGGACATATGGGTTGCTTCCATACCTTTGCTATTGTGAACAGTGCCGCAATGAACATACGGGTGCATGTATCCTTTCGGATTAGTGTTTTTGTGTCCTTTGGGTAGATTCCCACTTCTTAATGAGACAGAAGTTTAAAAACTGTTCTTTCAGCAGATACCTTGCAAAAACCATACTGCTTTCATAGTCTTTCTTAACCCACTTCACAGCCACTGTTATGCTTCTCAGACTCTCAACCTGACCTTTGTCACCTCAGCTGTTAGAGCAGAAGTCCTGAAGTATTTTCCCTTTGCACAACAAACCTGAGATGACTCAGAAGTGAGTTGTAGTCCCTGTAGGGAAATTCCTTAGATTTCACTAAGAAAAGAACTTAGTGAGAAGCAAAGTTGAAGTTTGAAAGTCACTAACCTGGAGAAAAAAGAACTAAACAAAGTAGTTACTTCTGGTAAATCTAAGGAAAATACTCCTTATGCTACATAAAAAATAACCATTCTTGAACTGTAAATTCCCTTTTGTTTTATATAGTGTTATGGAAAACAGAACTTTGAAGTTTGTGAGCCTGAAAATCTGCAACTCATAACATTATCTTTTCTGGGTCAAGATTTTCTCATCTAGTAATGAGATCTGACTTATGATTGTTAAAATCCTTACAGCACTTCACAATTTATGATTATATGTTGTTTTTCATTTTTTGTGGATTTATTATGTTACTTATATTCATTGGTTCTGTATCACTAAACTTATCAATTAGCGTAAACCTCTTTCTTACATATGCTCTTGTTTATGTCTTGCTTCTTCCCTCTTTGATTTTTTTTTTTACCTGTAGCACCATGAAAGTCTTTTTATACTTAGTTTCTATCTTACTTCACAGACTCCCGTTGTGATCCTTCCCACCACTATCTTCTCCCTTTCTGACTGTTTTTCTAAATGGCATAGTCTATACTTACCATCTTGTGGGGGAATATTTTTTCCAATTTTTTTTGTTGTGGTAAAATACACATAAAATTTAACATAACCATTTGAAAACATACAATGCCATGGTATAAAACATGTTTGTAATGTACAACCATCACTACCATTCATCTCCATAACTGTTTCCATCTTATAGAATTAAAACTCTATGTCATTAAACAATAATGCCCTATTTCCCCTTCCCTCAGCCCCTGGCAACCACTGTTCTATTCTCCGTCTCTATGATTTTTGACTGCTCTAAGTACCACATATAAGTGGATTATTATTGTCATTTTTTGACTGACTTATTTCACTTAGCATAATTTCCTCAAAGTTTATACGTATTGTAAAATGTCATAATTTCCTTTCTTTTTGAGGCTGAATATTATTTAATTATATATGAATATCACATTTTGTTTATCCATTCATTTGTTGATGGATACTTGAACACTTTCATAGTTTAGTTTTTGTGAACAATACTGCTATGAGTATGGGTGTACAAGTATCTCTTTGAGATCCTGTTTTTAATTATTTTAGTATATATCTAGAAGTAGAATTGTTAAATGTTATAATTAAATTGTTAAATGTTTTTAAAATAATATTTAAGTTTTTGCAAACACTTGTGATATTTATCAATCTCGAAATGTTTGATGACCACAACTAGGAATGGCAAAATAGTGATGATGCCAAAACTGGGAATCTGATTCATGTGGCAGCTGATTTAGTCTCACTTAGCCTAGCAAGTTCTAGTCCACCTGTAATCTCAGCCAGCTGCTTTACAATGTCTGTCATTTATCAATCGGAAGAAGGTGGTAGATGAGAGAAAATGGATGGCTCTGTTCTGGAAAAACAACTTCATGTCTTAGCATTATTATCTTGAAACACAAAAGAAAAAAATATATATTTTTTTAATATATTTTTATTGTTATTTATGTCTTTTACATTTTGTATTCCCCTTGGGTAGCCCACCACCAATTCACCCGTGATCCATCTCCATGGTCTCTTGTGTTCTTTTCTATTCCATTTTGTGAGCTTTTCCTTCCCTCCGCCTTCCCCCCCCCCAGCCGCTGATTGTCTCTCTCCTATTTGGTTTCCTTATAGTCCTGTTATAAGTGAAACCATTCGATATTTTTCTCTTTCTTTCTGGCTTATTTCACTGAGTATGATCCCCTCTAATTCCAACCATGTCACTGCAAATTGCATGTGTTTATCTTCTTTCCATGCTGAATAGTATTCCATTGTGTATATGTACCACATCTTCTGGATCCAATCATCTATTTTTGGACATCTGGGTTGCTTCCATACCTTTGCTATTGTGAACAGTGCCGCGATGAACATACGGGTGCATGTATCCTTTCGGATAAGTGTTTTTGTATCCTTTGGGTAAATTCCCAAAAGTGGTTTTGCTGGGTCGTATGGGAGCTCCATGTTTAGCAGTTTGAGGAATCGCCATACAGCTTTCCATAGTGGTTGGACCAGTTCGCATTCCCACCAGCAGTGTAGAAGAGTTCCTTTTTCTCCACATCCTTTCCAGCATTTGTTGTTGCCTGTATTTTTAATGTGTGCCATCCTCACAGGTGTGAGGTGGTATCTCATAGTGGTTTTGATCTGCATTTCCTTGATTATAAGTGATGTTGAGCATTTTTTCATGTATCTGTTGCCATTTGCTTTTCTTCTTTGGAGAAGTGCCTTTTGAGCTCTTCTGCCCATTTTTTGATTGGGTTATTGGCTTTTTTTTTGTTGAGTTGTGTGAGTTCCTTGTAAATTTTTGTTATCAGTCCTTTATCAGATGTATTGAAACACAAAAGAAAATATTTTGGAACTTTATAAAGCAAAGAACATACATTTAGACGACATAGCCTCTATTCCTGAAGGTTTATAAACTAAGTTTTGGTATGTTTATACTTGGACAAAGTATTTGAAAAGGGAGTCATAGTTATAGTTTTCTAGCCTTGTTATTGTTTGGCTTATTATTGAGGAATAGAGACTTTTCTCTCCCATTTCAAGAAATGGATTTAAATTATTTCCACTCAACATTTATAAATAAGGAAGTGCAAAGCATGAAAAAGGCTTCTAATCTAAAGATGAACAAACATTAATTTTGTGTGTGTGTGAAACTACATTCACCTGTTCAGTAAATATCTATAAGCCCCTACTGATTGCTAGGCTCTGTGTCTGGGAGTGTCGAGGGGAATAAGCACACAGTCCCTTAGTCCCATGGAGCTGAGACTAGTGGGTGATGCAGCCACTTAATAATCACACACTGTGTGTTAAATTTGTCACTACAATGAGTGCCCTGAAGGAGAAGTTGTATGGCGTCATGAGAATATGTGATGGGATTTGACCTACTGGGAAAGGTCAGAAAATCTTCCATGAGGAAGTAAGTACCTGTTGAGCAGAGAGCGAATAGCTTTAGGCTTTCATGTGTTCCAAAACCCTGCTTTGTATCTTGACACTTGAGTGTGGTTGCCAAAACAATCTGAAAATAATGGTGAAATGAAAACAAATTAAAATAAAGAAGTCCTGGCCCTCCTGCACTTGGTCTGGGTGTTCTGAAATGTCTGCCTCATTCATTTAATTACCACTCATTAGCATCATAGCTAATTTGCTTTGTATCAAATCTGGTCATGAGTCATATTGTAAATTATAAGTGAATTTAATCACCTACCTTCTAAAAAATAATATGCAACAACATTTTATGTCCTTGTGTATCCATAAAATTCATTGGACAGCTTGTATTGTAGAGGAGGATGTTATAGGGTAGATTTTTGAGAGATTTCTGCAATATAAAACTAAAAAGATGCAGAGAAAAATTTATGTAATAGAGAATATTAAGTGTATTGAAGTTAGGAATAGAAGGATAAAATCTTTTTTAAAGTAGTATAATTAATTTATCTATATAAATAGAAGAGACACAAATATAAAACATTATTTCATACAGTTCTTGTCCAACAATATTGGACAGTTCAGATGGATTGTTGGTGCTTCTGAGCAATAAGCAGACCGATTGTGTGGTGTCCAGATTTCTGTCTTGGGTGGTTGCATCCCAGCTGTGCTACACAGGAGTTTAGTGGGGATAAAAGCCAGGCTGTTGACATGATTATGGAAGCACAGACCACTTTACTTTATCTCCAGTAGAACTAAATTTAGTGTCTCTTGGAGGTACTTTTTTTTTTTTTTTTGTCAGATGAAAGCTGTGTTTCATAATGATTCTGAATAATTCAAAAGTGGCAGAATCCTAATGAATACATGCATCGTAGACCAGAGGATTTGACTCCAACTTGTGAGGTCATGGAAGGTCATATGTTTCTTTCAGGAAAGCTTCTTTAGAGAAAATTTGTTTTTTTACAGTCTTAGTCTAAGGTGAGCTATAGCTAAAGGTGAGCTATAGCTAAGGTGAGTTTGATGCCTCAATTCTGTGTTAACTGTTTTCTAGAATGATATAAGTGAAGGAAAATATTGATTAAAAGGTTTCATTCTGATCTCTTATAGCCCTTCTAGGTTTTCCAGGCACAAATTCCTCTTTGTTCCTTGTTACTCACGAAAGAAAATGTGATAAATCTATCTAATTTCCCTATTCTTAATCCAAATCAGAACAAAGTGAGCACACTTCTCTGGATATGTATGTATGTTTGGTGTGTACATTGTCAAGTAAAAACAAATTCACATTTAAGTAAAGACAGATTTGATTTGAAAGGATTATTGCCACCTGGGAAAGGGGAGCATTGCAATAAATAGGGAGAATGGTTCCACCATAAAATCTGTTTCTCAAAGATCAGAGAAAAGGCTTTCTCTTTTTCCAGAAGGGGCAATCGGGTTAGAAAGCACTGAATATGGGTAGTGGTTGTCTTGGTGTGTGATCCTGAGAGATCTTTAAGAAGCAGCTGTATGCTGGCTCAGGAGTGGGTGGAGGGGTAGAGTTTTCAAATCCTGAAGAAAGAGAAACTCAACTAAAGTTTGGCCCAGGCATAAAGCAGATATTTTGTCCAGCTTGGTTAGTGGGTATTAAGAATTCAGCTAATGGTTTTTGAAAGGAATCTGTATCTGGCCTTGTATAGGCAAACAAGGCGCATCCATGAATCTTATCTAAGTTACCAGGAGTATGGTGGTTCTTCTCAGTAAGCCATTTCCTAGAACAAAAGGTAGGGGGATTTCTTAATAGATCTTGTTTCCCAGGAGCACGGGATCAGGTAAAATTTAGCATTCTCAATATACGTAACGTTATGTGTATGTGTATATGTGTGTGATATTTGTATGTTCACACGCACACATGTATATACAAATATGTGAATGTAAATATGTAAAGGATGATTTAGGTTAAGAATAATGAAATTAGATATTACTCCTTTAAAGCCATATTGAAAAGATCATGAAGAGTAGCAAGAAAACTTTTCCTCAATCCAGATGTGGTTATCATCTAATTTAATTCAGTTTTCTTCAGGTAGATCCAGAGTGCTCAAATATACATCACATAAGAGAGGACATAATCTTAGAAACAGACTAGTGGGGAAAACTTCTCCCACCTTATTTCCCAATTTTTAAAAACAATTTGTATTGTTAATCAGTCCCCTTTTATTAGTGATACATTAAACGTTTGTAAAAAGTAAAGATACCTATTCACCAAAACAAGAATAATTAGGAACCAAATTTTCCTTTTAAGGAAAAAATTCATGAGTTTATGAGAATAACTATACCTATTTTGAAAAAGAAATCCTGTGGCATTTTTAAAAATAAGTTGACAGTCATAAAAATTCTACAGAACTGTTCAGGAAACTATTTGAATAAGATAATATCTAATACCTAACTTAATATCTAATTTAAAGTAATATCTAATTTCATTATTCTTAACCTAAATCATCCTTTACATATTTACATTTACATATTTGTATATACATGTGTGCATGTGAACATACAGCTGGCTAAGATAAAGGAGTCACCATTTTCCTTATAAAATTATTAATGTTTTGAAGGAGGATAACTTATGGGAGCAAAAGACTCCCTGTCACTGAAATATAACTTAGAATTGAGTCTTAAACTTTTGTTTTACTAGATAAGATGATTTTATGGAAAGTTTATCAAAGCATTAGGTAGAAAATGATTGGTTTCAGAGACAAGAATATAGGTTTCTGCATTCCTCAGTATGCAGCAAAATAGACCAGACCTTCATGGTTTGGTTTGTAAATCTGCCAGGACAAAGTAATGTGTTCTAAAAATAGCCAAACCCTGAGTGTTTATTTAAAAGATACTATTCTCAATGGACTTTTGAGTCAATGGACTTGGGGATGGAAAGTTCTTAAATTGCTTGCAGTGTTCTCCAGGATAAAGAGATAGTAACCCAAATCTCTCAGAGGTATCTCTTAATCAATGAGAATGCTCTACATCTCTCAGTTATCTGCTACTCATCAGTTGGCATTATGGAACAACTAGAATAAAATCAAAATTTGTGGATTCTTTTGCCTGAGAAATATTAATCTCATGGGCCAAAAAGTAGTTTTCATCAGCTACTAACAAATCTAGTTTAAGAAAACTGAACTTTTTTTTGAACATGTATCTGAGAGGTATTTCTCAGATACATTTAAAATAGATACCCTGAAAGTATGCCCAGATTTCAGCAGCTAATTCTGGTTGCCTTGGATCAGAAATGTGTATTTGTCTCATTGTACTAATTTTCTATTTTTCCAGATGTAGTTTCAGTTATTTAAAGCAAAAATGGAAAGAGGTCAGGTTGAATTTTTAGAGTCATGTTCTCTGATGATACATTAATGAATCCATCATGTGTTCCTTCAGACTTTATGGTTGAGACATTTTGAATATCTAATAGAATAGTCATGTAGACACTCAGAAGCTATGGACAGTTTATTTGCTGGTGAAATTGTGGGTGGTTGCATACCACTTCCTCCTTCCCTTCCTTCCAGATGGTTCTTTACACTTATTAGACATATTGCAGGAAACAGGCTCTTTTGTTTATTGTGGACTTGATATCAACAAGAAGCTGATACCTAAGACTGTTAAAAATGAACCTGAGATGTTAATGTTTGTGTGTGAAGAGTGAGTTTTAGTAGTAGGTATATCCTAATGTTAAATCTGAATAAACAAAACTAAAGATTATTAACAATGTACATTTTGTATCTGAGTCAGCCCTTAGTCTTTTTATATAATCTGAAACCAGAGAGGGAAAAAGTCAGCAATTTCCTTCCTGTTCTTTTTTATCTATAATATATTTTTGCCTGGGAGAGGAAGAATGCCATTGAAAGGAACAATTATATGTATATATAGCATGTGCTTGTGTATGTGTCTTATAGTCTTCTGGTTCTTATATTAAACAATCCATTTATTAACTTCTCATTGTAAGCTCTGAATAATACAAGCGGACATAATGGTAACAATACACAAAAAGTAATATCTTCCTCTGAACTTTTGTTTATCTAAAATTATTCTCAGTTGTTCCTGTGAAAAGTATATAAATGTATGACAGTATAATAATTACACAGACTGCCAGGATGAAATTGCATTGCTGAATGCTGGAAATAGTTTCTCAGCTACTAAATTGAAGCTATATGATTTGGACTAAATTATCTCTGCCATCCTCTTAATATTCACCATCTTACAGATTATTAGATTTGTCTGAGATAGTATAATTTTGTTCTAGAACTTCCTCTCTGGTCACGGAGAGAGGAAGCAAATAGTGAAGTGACTACTACTGTCTTTATTCTTTTAATAACTGCTTCTGGAAAGGTCATTTCCTTTGAATCCTTTGTCGAGGATACCCAGGAAGAGTTTTCACAGGAGACCCTGAACTACAGCTGGCCTTAATTAATTACATGGGACTTTATGAATTTCATTGTAGTTAAGCGTCAGCACAGTGAAAATTATCTTCCTGAACACCAGAGCAGTTTTGTTTGTGAAATGCAATTAAATTAGTGTCTCTGAACCCACTTTCAGATATGAGTGTGCATGGATGCTTCCCCCTATCAACAAGCAATTCTCAGGCAGCTTAATTCTGACATTGCCTACACAGAGATCGCATCAGATTCCACTGGTAACGGACTAAGTCCTCAAGACCACTCTCTTCTTCAGACGCCAGTCACAAACCCAGCCTGTTATCTGTGCTGCTGCCCAACTGACTGTAAATCAGACGTTCCCATGCTTCTCTTCTCAAGTTTGATTAATTTGCTAGAGGGGCTCAAAAACTCAGGAAACACATTTACTCACTAGATCACTGCTTTATTGCAAGAGGATATAAATCAGGAGCAGCTGGATGGAAGAAATGCATATTACAAGGGATGAGGAAAAGGTGTGGAGCTTCCATGTCTTCTGTAAGTGTGCTACTCTCAACAGCTCCACCTGTTCATCAAGCCTGGAAGCTTTCTGATCTCTGTCCTCTTGGATATTTTCTGGAGGCTTCATTGCATAGACACGATTGAGTAAATCATTGTCCATTAGCAATTGAGTTCAATCTGCAGACCTTCTCTCCTCCTCTGAGGTCCGAGGATAGGACTGGAAGTTCCAACCCTCTAATCACATCTTTGGTTCTCCTGGCACCATCCTTAGGTAGTTCCAGATGTCACCTCATTCACATAACAAGAGACTTTATCACTCTCAATACTTAGGAAATTCCAGGGGTCTTGGGAGTGATGAGTCCCTGTGAATGAAGGGAACTGTGAATGAAGACTACTTATGTATGAGAAGTATATTTTGATCATCTGAATGACGAAATATAGATTTCTTATAAATCACAATATTGCAACAAGTTTTAACAATAGGAACCCTAAACTCTAGGGGGCACTGCTCCCCTTGAGTGTAAATGAACGGTGCTCTCTGGATCTCTCATATGGTCTCCTTAATGTCAGTTTAAGCATTCTTTTTATCTCTAGTTTTCTGTTTTCTGAAGTTTTTGGGAGTATAAATTTTTTTCTGTTATAGTGATTTTCCCTATTAAGGTTTACTTTTAGACGTCTTCAGTAATTTCAAAGTTCCGTGTGCATTGGTATGTTTTTTTGTGAACCTCTCATTTATTTGTGTAGTAAAGCACAGTGGAGAAGTACTGAAGTACAATACTGGCTATTCTATAGATGAAGAAAATTTCATTTGTCATTCATTTAGACCTTAACTTTGATTGGTTTTGGCAAACAAACATGGTTGATTCAGTTCATAACTCCAGATGACAGAAACAGGCATTGAGAAAATAATATTGTATCCTTTTTTTAAGTCTAATGCAACTTTCTTGTGAGAGAAAATTTAATTTAAAATATTTAATATGTAAAACAAAGGTGCTCTAAATTCATTTCAGATTAAAGAATAAACTAACAACCTCTTTAACAATGCAAAAACATATTTGAGTGAGATAAACATTTTGTTATTGCCTGTCAACTAGGAGAAATAATTCCAAGGAGTGAATAGAAGGCTCTCGGGGTGGGGGTGGGGTGGGGGTGGGGCGTTTGCTTAGCTCTGCACCTTTACATTTCTTGCTCCCACTTTCCCATGTTCTCTGGATGCTGGAACATCTCAGGCGGTCCCAGGATTCTGTGCCTTCACACATGCTTTGCCTGCCGACCATAACGCTCTGTCCCTTTCCAGTCACCTATCAGCCTTATGCCCAAATTCCCCAAGTGTTATATATTACCGTTCTGGGGATCCTGTCCCTGTTCTTTTTCACTCTGCACCTCTCATCCCCCAGTTCTCAAAATCAGATAATCTCCTTTTTATTGCTTTACCTGGAATTTATGTATAAGGTCAATCCTTTGTTTCCCACCTTGTATCGCTATATTGTAATAATTTGTTTCCATGTTTTTTCTCACTGAGGTGTCTCTCCTGCAGGGTGGGGATGTTGCTTTACCACAGGGCTGAATGAAGCAGAGCAGACAGAAGCTAAGGAATTTTTTCAAGATAACAACTAACTAGTAAGCAACAGGGCTGGAGCAAACCTTGATCTGTTTTTAACATCTACAGTCATGGTATCCAATGTCACCACTGGATGCCTGTGTGCCACTTGGGAACGTGGGCATTTCTACCATTCTTGGCAGCCCTGTTTTCTCATGGGGTTGACATTTTGTCCTTTTTTTTTCCTTCTGCTTCTGGGGAATTTCATTTTCCCTGGCCTCCTTTTACCCTGGCTCATTTTTACTTCACAGAGCTCAGTCAAACACTCATGTGCACTAAACTGGTCATTTGCTTTTAGCTTTTTCTCTCAGGCTCAGTAGCCACCTTCAATTTTCTCCTCCTCCAGATACCCATTTTTTTTGTCTTATCAGGTAACTAGCAACTATTCTCAGGCTTATTTCTAGAGTTAAATAGGTTTCCATGTGCGCTTGGCAGTTCCTTCCAGGCATTTTTCTCAGTTTATTCAGTGTGTGCACATGTACACAAATACTCTGTTACACATTGTGTGCTATTTGTGGTGACTCTATTTTACATTTTACAATTCTGGTGCCCACATTCAACCTTTTATTATTACAGATGAAACAGCACATGGTATATGCTCAAACTTTATTTGTTTAATTAAATTATTTGAACATAAACCCAGAAAGAATAGTAAAAATTGTTCTAGTGCAATAAGACTTTAGTTACTATTGATTTTAGTTGCTCACAAAAATACTGAACAGATACATAAATTCTTTTGGGGTTTCTTGTCTTTTTCCAGCAGGTTTCAGATATAGCAATCCAAGTGACTAAACTTGAGACTTCTTATATCATTTGAAAAACTCTGGATAACTTTTATCCTTGAGTTTTATCCTCCCTTTGTGATTCATTACCAATTTCATCACTGTCACTCTTTAAATATTTATTGAGTTCACCTCATACCTAGTGCTTTAAATATATTAAAATACTTTGAAAGTTTGCTCTCCTTCCTAGAATTTAATTATTCCCCAAACAGGCAAAATTTCTCCCTTTGGTTGTAGTGACACTTTTGGAAAAATCCTCTCATCTTGAGATCATCATTAGTTTTAGCTAGTAACAGAGAATTATTGAAAATGCAACTTGTATAACAGAAAGAAATGGGACAGTTTAGGGAAAATCAAAATATTCACTGTAAAACTGGAATAAAACATTTGACTGATTGGATTTGATAAATTAGGTTCACTTTCAAATATTTTTAATACAAAATGCCCTTTAGCAACAATAAAAAACAAGAAAAATATTTAGTCTCTGCTAGACAGTATTTCAAGTGCTTACTTAAAACATTTAATTCTATATAGTGTATGAAAAAGCACATTGATAGTGGTAAAGCCATACTTTATAATAATTAAAACCCTAAAGTTAACTAACATATTAATACAAAAGGGTCTTCATATGGGCAGGGAAGGGTTTATTATTCATAGCACAACAAGAAAAAGATGCTAAAAACTTAAACACAGAGGTTTCCAGTATGGCTGGATACAGATAATAAATTAACTTGAGACACAGACAGGAACTGTTTTGTGCTAGATTATCCCCCTTCTCCAAATTCATATGTTGAAGTACTAATCCCAACATTTGAGAATGTGGCACTGCTTGAAGATAGGACTTCACAGTAGTAAATAAGTTAAAATGAGTCATTAAGGTGGACAGCTAACCGATAAGACTGGTGTCCTTCTAAGAAAAGGAGATTAAACATAGACACAAAGGGGAGACCATGTGAGAACACAGGAAGTAGACAGTTATTTACAAGCAAAAGGGACGTTTCAAAGAAATGAACCATACTGATACCTTGCTAGCAGATTTCTAGTTTCCAAGATTGTGAGAAAATAAATTTCTGTAGTTTAATCCACTTAGCCTGTGGTACTTTTGTGGCAGCCCTAGCAAAGGAATACAGGACTGTGTCAATCACTTTAGGCTGTGATAACAAGAATACTATAGATTGGTTTAGCCAACAAATATTTATCTCATAGTTCTGGAAGCTGGAAAGTCTGAGATCAAAGTGTTAAAAGACTGCATTCTTATGAGAACCATCTTCTTGGTTTCCTCATGTGATGGAGATAATGTGAACTCAGAGTCTCTGTATCTCTTGAGAAGAATTGTCCCATTATGGGGGCACCACACCCATGACCTCATTCAAACCTAATTGCCTTCCAAAGGCTTTACTTCCAAATACCATCACATTGGAGATCAAGGCTTCAACATACGAATTTTGGAGGGACACAAACATTCAGTACACAGCAGTGACCCAGGAAGAGAAAGATTGAAAGCTAAAGCTTAAGGAGTTTTCGAATATATAACCCATTAGGAAAACTTTTTTTTCTATTGAGCATTGGCCAAAAATTTAATTAGAATGTATCTTTGTGTGAAAGGGTGTATCCATAGTCACATGACTTGTTTTCTATGTGGGCAGACCGACAGCCTTCTGAGTGGTTTGTTAACATTCCACTGACTCACCTCTCCCAAATATATCCATTATTACTACACTGGCTTCTGCTTCCCCCAGATAGACCTGTTATCAGTCCACCTGACCTTGAAATTGCTGTTAGCATCACAGTCAGCTCTTGAGTTATTTTCTCAAGAAATTCATTAATAGGGACCTGAATAACAGGTAAGGGAGAATGTGCTAGTTATAAAAGGATAAGCCAGTTTTGGGGTGAGCAGACTATTCCTTGACAAAATAAAAAAAGTCAGAAAATGAGATTTTGCTGGAAATGGAAGGCAATCACTCTGGGAAATATTAGGCTGAGGCAAACATGTATTCAGTGGCACCCAATTTATTCCTTCATTTGACATTTCTTTGGCGCTCCGCTTCAGACATGGTTCTTTGCTGATGAAGAGACAGCATGTGACAGAACTCAAGGAGTGTGTGTTTTCATGGGAGATGCAGATGTTAAAAAGGTGCACACCATAATTAACTATTTACTTGTACTGTGGCAAATGTTAGGAAAGAGGTTGGATAAAGTAAAAATCGTTGTGAATTACTGTATTGGTGAAGCTTGGCACCATCTTTTATCCTGTGCTCGCTAATGCAGAAAACCCTAGCCATAGGTGTTCATTTAAGTAAGAGTATTGAAAAAATAAATAAAATCATATGTCCAGTTTTTCAATGACACTAGTCATGTTTTAAGTCCTCAGTAGCCACATGTGGCTGATGACTACATTGTTGGACAGCGGAGATAGAGAATATTTCCATCATTGCAGAGGGTTTCTTTGGCAAGAACTGTCTGGTCTACAAAGTTGTGGCAGAATTACAAAATAAAAGAGGGGAAACTTTAGGTGTTAATGCTTTAGATAATAGAAGATATATATGTCTATTAAAATAGTCCACTTTTGGTTGAAGACCATAGTACAAATCTAAGATGAGATTTGTCTGAGATCTTAGTCTGGCCTTCAAAATGAGGAGGGGGGACTTGATTTTAAACTGGAGACACATATCCTTTTCTCTTAGTATTGTGGATCTTGAGGGTTTGCATGCTTTTAGTGTTCATTTTTGTATTTATGAGCACTTTGTCCATAGTAATTAGGGGATTTTTACATTTTCCCCTTTTATTTAAAAAACTCGAAGATAAAAAGTAAACATCCTTAGTTTATAGATATGAGGAGTGTTGGAGACCATTATTTTTAAATAGTCTAGCAGCATTTGGACTCTAAAACTGAGAGGACTAATCTCAACTTTAGTATAGCCAGTATCTACTTTTCCAGTACAAGAGAAATAAAAGAAGAAACTATTAGGTGGGTAGAGAAGAAAATTTGTTGTGATGCTTTAATACTCTTTAACTTGACATTAGTGGAAGACTGTTAAAAAATGCAACCTGAAGCTAAGGATTAAAAACATAATATGTCATGGTGGGGGAGATGCTTTTGCTGCCACCCCTAAAGGTCACCCTTTGAAGGGAGCTGAGATGGCTGCCAGGATCTATTGATTTCTCTGTAGCACTGGAACATCCTCTGGCAGGTGTAAGGCTGTCTGTTCAAACACGTAAATATGGAAAGTTAAAGAGTAAGCAAGAGTGGCCCATGGGATCCTGCTAATAGATGATTAGAATGCTTCAGTGTGTGTTCTGAATTTACATCACATAAATTTGTATTTAAGCAGCACGAAAACTTGGCTGTATGAAATAGCCAATATTGATAAATATTTTCCTCAGAGGAATAGAACTTCTCCATTTGGCTCTGACTCGGAGGTGCTAACATTCATTCTGCACTTTTAGCAAATTAAGAAGACTGGCAAGTGAGGGATCTGGTTTTAGTTCCCATGGTGAGTGTGGATGAGTGTGCATGTGAGTGTGTGTGTGCACACACATATATCTTAGTCCCTTTTGTGCACTGATGGTTGTAAACGGACCTTTCCCTTCTTCTTTCCTCTCTTGTATTTGTTGTTAGTGGGTGTTTCAGGCATGACAGGATGAGAGAGGGGCAAAAGGAGGAATCTATGGGGTGAACCTTTCCAAATGCCCTTCAACTCACATTACTATATAGTGAACATTCATAAATGAATTAATAACAACAATTTTCACTTAAATTATGCTATTAACCATTATTAAATAGCAGAAAGAATTTTGTCTTGTAACTATCAACAGATTCTTAAACCTGGGAGCTTTAAATCATATTTAACAAAGTTATGTATGTTAAGATTTTCCAAATAGCAAGTAGAAAGATGCTGCCTTATACATATAAGAGTAATTGATAAATTAACTTAATTTTGAATTATAAAAACCAAATTATTTGACAGTTTAAAATGATCAGTTTTCTCTCACCAATTTGCGAAAACAACTAGCTATATTTTTTTTTGCCTTGGAAGGAGAATGACTATTTGAAATTTTGCTAAGAAAGATATTTTTCATCTGAAAATATGTATCCATAATGTTCGCCTCTAAATGCTTACACATGTAGGTTAGATTTTGATGCCTTTGTACATTTTCAGAACTTATCTGATGCCAGTTTTACAAACTTAGAATAGTTGGGGTACAAATGTCTATGGAAGCAGAGAAATAAACCAAATGGTTTAGAAGTCCGTTTCTAACTATTGGAGCACAAGCTTTTTGTGGACAGACAGGTCCTCTCTTCCCAAGTTCAAAACAGGGAAGCCACCTGGTGGACGATGTGAGAATTCTTCCCTTTCTGGAGGTACTATAAAATCGCTGCTTGTTTTAAGTTCAAGTAGATTTGTTATGTTTAAACCAATATAACTTATATTTTTAATTGCCAAGTAACTATCCCACATCATGAAAATAAAGGTATTTTGAAGGTGAAAAAACATTAGGATACCATGAAAATCAAGTGAGATGAACAATCCAAGAAGTAGAGGCTTAGTTTTTCCATTTCACTTTAATTTTTTCCTCTCACAATCCTTGTTCAGCCATTTATACACAAACACACACACACACACACACACACACACTCTTTTATAAAAGTCTTTCAGCTCCCCTCCAGCTACCAGCTACTCTCCTTCATTTCTCTCTCTTCGCCTGCACTGCCAAACTTCTTAACAAGGTTGTTTATACTTGCTGTATGCACTTCCTCACCTCCCACACAATCCTCAGCCAACTTTACTCTATTTTCTCCTCTGACACTGCGTTAAATCTTTCTCACCAAGGTCACCAGTCACCTAGTCATGACACTTTATGGACTTATTTGACTCTTTGGGAACATTCTATGGGGCCGGTTGTTCTTGAAAACTGCTTCCCTTGATTTCTGGGACACCACACTCTCCTGGTCTTCCTGTGACAGCTCTGGCTCTTCCTCCAGGAGTTTTTGCAGGTTTTCCTTCCTGTTCTCTTCTGTTCGATGCTGGTGATTATGAGGGTTCTAACCTCGGCATCCTTCTCTGCTTTCTCTATCCTTTCTACCCGGGCCATAGTGTTCATGCTAATGGTTTTTATTACTGTCTATGCTGTTGAATCCCAAATGTACATCTTTGGCCCAATGTCTCTCCTTATCCCAAGATGACCTTCATTCACTGTCCCTCCAGCTACACAACAGGCTTCCCAAACTTTGATATTCCCGGTTCAGTGAGGTCAGCATGTCTCAAATTGTTCTCATCTCTATCCACATCTTTTGTCTGCCCTCAGCTCACCTCTGGTGTTCCTACTTGAATGAATGGATAGCAACTCAGAGTCATCCACTCAAGCATCCTGGGAGTCATTCGAAATCTTTGTCCTGAACCTCCCCTTGTAATCAATTACCAAGTGATGTTGAGTCAGCCTTAAATTTCTTTCTAAAAGATCTGCACTCCCATAACTCTTGGCTTGGTTCTCTTCATTTATCACCTTAGCTAGAGAAGAAAAACCTTTCCTTACTCTTTTACCCCCATTGCCCTCCTTAGCAAAGTTGCTGGGATGACTTCCTGAACATAAATCTGGGCGTTGCCATTCTGTCTCTTAAAGCCCTTCCGAGGTTTTCCACAGCTCTTCCTGCAAACTTCTTAACTGCTCTTCGAACCCTGTGACCTCTTTCATCTTCACACACCACCCCAGCCACCCTGCCCTTGTCCCAGCTCCTCAGCCCACCCGGGGTGCTGAGCAGTCCCAGGGGCTGTGCCTTCTGCTTTCAAAACATGTCTTCAACAGGGTGGGAAAGAGCACAGGGAGCATGGAGATGGACTGTGGGTGCTCTGGTGGTGGGAGAACTATGGTGACCACACTGAAGGGGAGAAATCATATATTGTCCAAAAATTAAACAAACATACAAATAAGTAAAAGCATGTCTTCCAACCCTGGTGTAGCCCCTACCTACCCTGAGAAAATACCTGGCAGACAATAAACCTTTAAAAGGTTTATGTTGGGGAAAAAAGATTTCTAACTTCATTAGCATCTAAATCAAATTTTTGAGTATATTTATTTATATGGGCTCATTTAAAAATATTAATCTAAGTGGAATAAAAGTCAGTGAAAAAATGTGTAACTATAGATGCTGAGTTCAAGTAGAAAATCAATGCAAGTTTCATTTCCATATTCAATTCTGACTCTTTTAAAGTACTCAAAAGAAACAGATATTGTAGTCAGGACATGAAAATTTATAGTTGAAAAAGTTAGTGCCAGTTGGTTTCCTATTAATAAGAAAACATCAGTTGAGAAAAAAATTGTGTCTTGGACCTCCTGCCTGGAGCTTCCCCCGTGTGTTTGTGTGCTCCACCAAGGGCGCCTCATCTGTGCTTCAGCTCTGAGCTGGCTGCCTTCACTGACATTGGTGCCTTCTTCTGCTCCGCCATCCTGGCCAGGGTTGGGTGTCTTTGCCGCATGTACCCATCCTACCCTGCTACCCCCTATCATGAACTTTGCTTCCTTATCTATTTCCCATGTAGAGTCTCTCATTTAAAATAATTAAATGATGAATTTTAACAGTGATTTTAAACTGAGCCTTAATTAATAAATAATAGACTTTGAGTATATAAGGTGAATTCAAAGAACATCTCAGCAATCCTCTTGTTTAATAGAGAAGGAAACTGCAGCCCTCAGGAGTTAGTTATATTCCCAAGGTCACACATTCATAAGTTGTTAATCATTCTTCCCATAACTCCTGTCTTTTTGACCGATTCTTTCTTTACAAGAAGCTTAGAAAGCTCTAGCTGGGACACAAAAGCATAGTGTAAACCTTGTTTTGCCTTAGTTATCAACCAATCAAGTGGTGTGATTAAAATCATAACACGCCTGTCACTTCTCATTTAAAGTAAAACATTTCTCTGTGAGTTACAGGGAAGAGGGACTCCTCAGGCGACTTCAGATGAGCCAATCAGGGAACACAGAGAAGCAGGAGTGTTGCCCTAGGATCTCCAGCTAAAAGGTCATGGCTCTTCAAGCAGGCTTCGGGGAACCGTTTTCCTCTCTCAGGAACAGGGACTTGTGGATTTTCACCCTAGTGCTGTGGTCTGGAGGGATCCGCTCTCCCTTTCTCTTTCCTCTATTTTCTGATACCTCTTTCTGCAGCTCACTCACTGAAGAAGACTTTGATTTCCTAGGCCCACTTTGAAAAAATTAATCTGATTGCTTGGACAAATTACCATTTTTGCTGCCTGAAGTCAGGCCAGCTCATTGGTCACTGTCCAGTCATTGGCTGGTCACTCAGTGGTGGCCAAGGAGGTAGGTTGTTACAGCACAGAGCAGGCCGCCCCTGCCTAGGGCAGCCTGCAGCTCCTTTCTTTGGTCTCTGCAGACAATACTATCACACGAGACTTGTCAAATGAAGTTCTGGATTTTCTACATGCTGATATGATAAAGTTCTCTAAAAATGTGGTTTTCATGTTCTGCTTAAATAGCAACTACTGAAATACTGTCATTGAAACAATGTTCTCTCCTATTAGTTTCTGATAGTTTGATTTTCATGGTCATCTATTCTGGGAAGGATTCTGAGGCCTGGACAAGAAGAGCATTTAGGGAGGTATCAGCATAACACAAAGTTGAATGGTTTAGGTGAATGTGTGGTGAAGTTATATACCTATATCTGATGTTTATCTCAATAAATACATAAAATGTATAAAGTTAATTTAAAAATAGGTAAGAGTGATGGTCTTTGACATTCAACAGAAATGTTGTGATGACTGTGTGTGATGATTTAATGGGGCATCTTCTATAAAGTGGACAGACGTGACATGGAAATGTGTCTCTTCTCAGAAAGTGACACTAACAGCTGTGAACTTGCTCTTGAGTTATCCACGCAAGCTTCCGTCACTTGTACTTTTAATCAACTTCATATAACTAGATGTTTTTTTTTTCTTTTGATGCTATTATTGTGTGAACCCAGATTGGATTCTGGATTTTTTGAAAATCTACAAAAAAATTACTGAATGAATGCTGATTTCCTAAGTAGAGTAATAGTATTGTAGTTATGTAGAATGTCCTTATTTTTATCAGATGCCTACTGAGGTATATAGGGTGAGCTAGATGATAGATAGATAGACAGACAGACAGGAGTAAATAGATTAAGCCAATTTAACACAAAATGAATAATTGGTAAATGTAGATGCTATTGTTTCAATTCTTGTGTAGGGTAATTTTCAAAATAAATATAAAACACTGGAGGAAAATGTGTGCCTGAATTTTGTGGATGGCGTGAGTTTGAGATCTGAAACTTGACCTCTTCTCAGACCAGAGAGAAAAGGTGTTGACATTTCCTTGGACTAACAGTAGTCAGGTGTTTAACTAAATGTCCTGCTGGATTTGGGGCACCAACAGTGGATACCTTATTAGTGATCAAATCTCTATACAGTCATTGTGGAGGAAGCTGAGTTCGCTGATTCTTGATTTGAATATGAATAAGGAGCACATTTCATTTGATAGCTGCTTTAGCCTTGTTAACAAAGAAAATGACTCATGTTGTACTCTAGAAACAAAAATAATGTTGTATGTTAATTATACTTACACAAAAAAGATGCATTGGGTGAAAGGGCAAAGCAGATGCCACCTTGACAATGTCTAGCTAGTAGCTATTTGGCCTCTCCAACTGACCTGGACCTAGAAGGCATGACAGGGTGACTGGGTGCCTATAGGGCCACTGGATGGACCAGCCCCATGCACACCAGATGCATTCCCAAAGGGGACAGTTTCAGCCTGTTTAAGCATTGTGATTTTGCAGAGAATCAAGCATAAATGTCCTTGGTAAAAGGACATGTCTAGACCAGATGCGCTAGGGCTGTCATTGGGCGGTAGGGCCATGCACCGGAGGCAGAGTTAATGGTGCCCCTGGAGTTGAGCAGTGCAGGACCAGATGTCATGAAAAACCATTTGCTTATTGAAATCCTCACGCGGGGAGGTGGTCAAGCAGCTGAAGGCGTTTTTGACATCAGTTCACTCTGATTGTTGACCGCTGCTATTGCACCTACTTGCTTATTCTGGCATTTGTGCAGACTTGTTTTTTGGATAAGATCACATGGTCGACAGTTCAGGCAATATAATCAGTACTTTCTTTAAGTGAAACCTTACCAAGCAGATACCAGAGTGCATTTAAAAAAAATCCTTCTAATATTAGTAACTATCTCTACAGCTTTTGTCTGTTCCAAGGTGCAGAGCAGCCTTTGTATTTCAAGCTGTTGTAAATGAGCTTTCTGAAATGAGAATATCATGAGTAAACTAAACAGAAGTTTCTATAGAAGCTTCTTTTATGTGTTACTTATAGTGCTCATGATAGTACTATGAATTCAGATTTTTTTATCCAAGGAAAGTTAGTTGGAGACATTGGAACTGAATTTTGTGTGTTGACGATCATTACAAATGTTTCATTTGAAATGCAATTAATTACCTTTGTCACCTTGCTAAAGGTCGATATTAATCTTCTGTCCTTTCTCATTAGATCTGTTGACATAGAGGCAGTGATCATGATAATAGGAAGAAAAGAACAGAAAACAGGGCAATCAACAGGCAGTGACTTCTTACTGTTTTATTGAGTGGTTCTTTTGTCAAAAAGACTGCAAGAAATTCTCAGGATACCAGTATCATCACACAAACCTAAATTCATAAAGCTCTCTGCAGTTGAATCATATTTTTAAAGTTAAGCGTGGGGTTTTCTATTATTCAGCTCACTGGTGTTGAAGCAATTTCGTTGACATTTTCTGTAAGTGGATTAGGCTCACAGTCGTTTGCCCAAAGCAGACAGATGGCTTCTTAAACAGAGCACCCTCACAGGAGCCGATCTTATGGTATTTTCAGAAATATAACTGGTCTGTCACAAAAGATAATGTTTGTCATTAATTTCTTTGGGTGACACATGATTTCAGTTCATTTTTACTTTCTCATCTGGCTTAAATGAAACAGCTGTTTAACATTTTTTATTCTAGCAGTGAGCAATGCTTCAGTGTTTTACACTGAACAATGTTGTAACCTCTAAATTACAAATAAGAAAATAAGCTTTAGGAGGTGGGAGGATGAGCCTTCTGGGCTTCCCCAAGGGAAGTTCCTGCATCAATGCAATTGTTGCTCTTTTTATTTTAAGCATTAGGAGGTCTTTAATAGGACTAATGAAAGATCAATCCTGAATTTTATTCTCAGTAATAGTTTATTCCTTCCCTTTGCCAACTTGCCTTTTTTATGTCTCAAAGTAGGTTTTGTTTCTCACAGTAGACATCTGTAACTTATCATTACTGATGGCAAAACATTGTTGCACTTACTGAAACCTTTTAATTTTCTGTTTACATAATAATAATAAAGCTAATAATCATGAGAATTTGCCACATATGTCAGGCATTGCTCTACAGGATTCACATCTAATCTCACAAATAAGCCTAGAGATGGGTACAGTTATTACTGTTATTTTATAAATGAGGAAACTGAGTCATTGAGTGACCTTGCCGAAGGTCAGAAAGCTAAGTGATGGTGCTACGATTTGAACCCAGAAAGTCTGACAGTGAAGACCACACTGTAAGTTCTCCTGTATATAGTGTAGCAATATGGTTACAATTCAAACCCTCTAAGTCAAATGTTATTCTTTGAGAGAAATGTGGGGATGGATTCCTTTATCACTCCTAGAGTTCTGGTTCTGCTCTTGAGCTTGTGCGTGCTGCCTTCCTGGTCTCTATCTGATGTGGGAGGTTTTTAAAGGGAAGGAAAATCCATATTCCAGAGCTCCGAGAATAAGCTGATGAGTCCCCACATTAACAACATCCATTAAAATGTTTGCCTGGTACCTGTAATGAATTTGATTCTCTTATAATCTTTTTTGGATATGATCTATTAGGGTTTATGATGATATCTTTAAAATGAAAACCAATTATCTTTTCTACACTTCCACTCATGAATCTTCGATCATTGCTTGCCTAACTCAGTTATATGAAAATCTGGCTCAGGTTAAAAGGACTAAATTCTTCCAAACTCTGTGCCCACATTGAAGGCAAAAGCCAGACATCAAAATGTCAGCATCAAGGTAATATTTATGTCTGGGACAGTTACGGGGTGTTACCAAAGGATTTTTTTCTTTTTTAACCAAGTAGGTCTTAGGCTACTTTTTTCTTCTCTACATTTCTAAAGTCTACTAAATCACATGTACAACATTATCAGGTAATGTACCCAAATGCAAAGAAATAAAATACAGTAAAGAAAAAACATCTATGGGTCTGGAAAGCAAGCATCCTTTCACATTTATTTCTTTTGCAAACCTGGGCAATATATTTAGCTTTCTGGAATTTAATTTTTGTCTGTAAAATTAAGAAAATACTATAGCTGTCCTTCAAATGTCTTAAAATTTCAAAATCATTACTGAGAACTCTTGGCTGAACAAAATGATACTGTCACTGATACTTTCTTCAGTATTTTCCACTTTCTTTTTTTTAATATAATATTTATTTTTATTGTTATTTATGTCTTTTACATTTTGCATTCCCCTTGGGTAGCCCACCACCAATTCACCCGTGATCCATCTCCATGGTCCCTTGTGTTCTTTTCTATTCCCTTTGTGCCCTTTCCCTTCCCTCCCTCCGGCTCCCTCCTCCCCCCCACCCACTGATTGTCTCTCTCCCACCCGGCCTCCCTATAGTCCTGTTATAAGTGAAACCATTCGATATTTTTCTCTTTCTTTCTGGCTTATTTCACTGAGTATGATCCCCTCTAATTCCATCCATGTCGCTGCAAATTGCATGTGTTTATCTTCTTTCCATGCTGAATAATATTCCATTGTGTATATGTACCACATCTTCTGG
>PVIJ01011197.1:40222-56210 GCA_004024925.1 Scalopus aquaticus | reverse complement strand
TGGGGGTGGGTGGGTTGGGGGGCCAAAAAGGGAAAACAGAGGAGCAATTTGGGGATCCAGGTGTCAGAGGTGGGGGACTTGGGGAACCAGGGGAAAGCCAGGGCTGAGTGAAGGTGGGGGACAAGAGCAGGTGTGGGGGCAGTAGTACCCCTCAGGGGGTCACCCCTTCTCCTTACTCCCTCTCCAGATTTCAGTTCCTTCCCCCCAACCCTGACTCCTTGAACGTCACTGACAATGGCAGCTATTGCTAGGAGTGGGGGCTGTGGGCCTACCTGCTGTTCAGAGCGGCCCAGGGGAGTGGTGAGGGGTACCCCAGCCCTCTACCTGCCTCCCTGCACAATACTTGAACATTCATCTGTACTGAAGTGTTACTTGAACCGGGGGAACCTCGGACCTGGGGGAGCTGGAGTGTGAGGGGACAGGACCAGCTTGAACTGAGACTGGACCAGTGGACACCAGTTTGGACTGTGCCACCCTAGGCTCTGTGTTGCTTTACTGTATTGAGCAGCTGCACCCCTCCTGACTTGGGGGTGTGGGGTGCCAGCCCAATGATGGGGAAGAGGGTACTCCTCCAGCTTGGCTCTTCCTACTCTTTCATCGTCATGGAAACTTGTATCCCATTTGCCCAGGGAACTGCCACTCCTGGTTGCCATGGAAATAGCAGCCAATGGACACCTCCCAAAGCCAGTGCTAAGGCTGGAGAAGGCCCCTCTTAGTTACCATGGGAACTAAGTAACAGACTCTTGGTCCTCCCCTGCCCTTCCTTCAGGGCAGAGGCGGGGTTCGGGGAGCCACGGGGAGGAGTCGGGGCCAGGCCCTGTCCCTTAGCCCTGGACTCCCAGGGGAGTCGGGTTGTACCATGTAGGGGAGGGGGGGATCTATCCACATACCTCAGGTAACAGGGAGGTGCGCGGGTGGGGGGAGGGACTGGGCGGACCAAAGGCCAGCGGGGAGGGGGTCTTGGGGATCGCGAGAGGGTTGAGGATGGGACCGCTTCGGGGAGGGGGAAGAGGCAGCCCGGCGGGGGACTAGTGGGGAACCCAGCCGGGCTGGGCCCCTGGGCCCCGAATCTGTACAATACGGTTTGCTATAAAAGTCAAAATCTTCCAGCCGGGGCCGCCGAGTTCTTGTGTGTGTCTTTGGCGGGGTGGGGCTGGGGAGGGGGTTGGGCGTAGAGCGGGGATGACCGGAGTCTCATCCCTTGCCGAAGTCGGGGAAGGAGGGGGTGCTATTTCGATGAATGGGGGCGGGCGGCTCGGACCTCCTAGGCTTCCCGGAACTAAGGGTGCAGAACGTCCTAATCACCTTCCTCGAGTTCGCTATGTATGACCAGTAATACGGGAGTCTGAACTGGGGATGTCCAGGTGCGCGTGGGGCCACGGCCCAGGATCTCCCCGCCCAGGCTGGACCGGATGACGTTGTAGAGGGACTGGGGTCGCGGGGTGTCCCTCGGGATTTCTGCCCAAGGTCCCCCGGCTCCACCCCATCATGTGGCCGCCCGGGCCCCGCCTCCGCCCCAGTTCCTGTTTCGGCCTCTGCCGTCCCGCTTCTGCCCCTAGGGCTTCCCGCAGACGCCTGCTCTTTCTACTCGGCCTGGGCCGCCTCTTCCTGGGCGCCCGCCACCCGCATCCCTGCTCGCCCCGCGGGGGATGGGGCCTTTCCCCTGCTCGGGCCGGCCCTCCTGGGGCCCTCGAGGCGACCCAGCACCGCCGTGACTGCCCAGCCCGCCTGGTGCTCGGGACCACAGGATGAAGGGCAGCGAGGGGGACGCGGGCGAACAGGCCCCGCTGAACCCAGAGGCTGAGAGCCCCGCCGGCTCGGCCACGTACCGAGAGTTCGTGCACCGCGGCTACCTGGACCTCATGGGGGCCAGTCAGCACTCGTTGCGAGCCCTCAGCTGGCGCCGCCTCTACCTCAGCCGGGCCAAGCTCAAAGCCTCCAGCCGCACGTCTGCCCTGCTGTCGGGCTTCGCCATGGTGAGGGGAGGGGAGGGGCATGTGGGGGGGAGACGGGTCGTGGGCTAAGTTAATGGGTACCCAAGGGGGCGGGGCATGGAAGGGAAACGAGGGACTACAGGAGTCTTTATGGGGGTGGTGTAGATGGACACGTAGTGTAAACTCGTCATAGGATAACCAAACCCCAAGGATGTCATGGGGGATACAAATCGTCATGGGGGTACAAATCAAGGGGGATACGTTTGCAGGGTCCAAAAGAGTGTAATCCAACATGAGTGGACCCAGGAGAGGGTCAAACACAAATCAGCGTTTGGTGAGGGCTGTGTGAAAAGAGCTGAGGAGGGGCGGTTCAGGGAGGATTAACTGAGGAACCTCTCAGCTGAAGATGGGCTGGCCTCACACCAAGGAGGTTGGCTAGGCCCCAGCAGGTACAAGGGGTGCTTTGGAAAAAAGAGTGCCTAGGAGGAAGCTGTGGGAAAGGAAGCTGATTAGGAAGTTGATTCGTGATTCCTGGGCTGATAAAACTGTAGGTGTGGGAGGATGCTATCGGCCAACTGTCCCAGCAGAGGCCTCACAAAAAGTGGGGCTGAGAGAGGTCCCAAGTTGAGGAGTCAGAGGACACAAGTCCTAGCTCCTCCCTGGTTATGGTCAGCTGTGTGGCCCTGGACAGACCCCTGCCCCTCACAGGGCAGTAGGAAATTATGAGATCATGGAGGGTGTGACTTCTAGCCTGTCAAGTACCCGCCTCAGGATGAGCTATGATTTTTGTTACGAAACCCTGGATTGAAGCATGTCAAAGGAAAACAGAGATGGCTCAGACTACCTGTTAATCGGACAGGTGTGGAAACTGAGGCCCAGCATGGGGAAATGTCTCTGCCAAGAGCGCTCAGCAGATAAAGCATATAGAATGAACTAGGAGGGGGCCTGCCTGGTGGTGCAAGGAGTTAAGTCTCAGCCTATGAAGTTATCTGCAGCATCCCCCCCCCGAGAGCTTCCCACATGGCGCAGCAGACCTGTCCTGTCTCCCCTGCTGCTCCCCTCAGCAGTGTCTTTCAGTCAGTCTGCCTGTTCTGCTCCCCACTCTGTCTTTCCCCACCACACCTCTAGTCTACACCCCAGCTCTTGTATGGCATAAATAAATAAATCTTAAAAAAAAAATAGCATGAACTAGGACCCTAGTTCTAGTGTCTTAGTTAATGGTGGTTGATAAATCAAGAGGGTATGTTTGCAAGATCCAAAAGGAGTATAATCCAACAGAAGTCAACCCATGAGAGGGCCAAACAAAAATCAGTGTTTGGTGGGGGCTGTCTGAAAACAGCTGGATTATTATTTCAGGGTTTCCCCACCATTAGGAAAGGAAGGAGAAAGCTGGTTGGAGAGGGTCCACCTAGGGACACCTGTGCGTGTGCATGGAGGCAGAGGCAGGTATCAAGATGGAGATAGAAGGGTTATAATACCAGGCTATCTGGGTTAGTCCCCGCCCCTCCATTCTACAGCGTCTGTATTAGAACAGTGAGAGGGAAAGTCTTTTATCAGTAAGGGTCATGCTAGACCTGTGGTTTTACACGTGGGGCCTAGGACTCACAAGCTGCCCATCCTTTCTGACATGAGCATATCTAGACAGGGAGTTGGCTCCCTCTCAACTAAACAGACTGCAGAGGAAAAGGACTAGCCCCATGCACCTTGCTGAGGGAGGTCCCCCACCCCCATCCACCCCGTGGTCCAGCCTGTTCCCAAGGGGACAATCCGGCCTGCAGGTTTGACTTGCAAGTTGCTGGGGTGACAGCTTAAGGGCCAGGGCCTTCTCTGCAGGATCAAGAGGCCAGATGAGTAGGTTGTGGGGGCAGAAATGGCCCTAGTCCTGCCAGGGGAGTACAAGGCTGGGTCAGGTTCTGGGAGAAACCAGGACTAGGCCTGGCCCAGATCCCTGTCTGTGGAAAGCACCTGCTAACACCACTGTGGCCCAATTTCCTAAAATACACAGCCTTGGATTCCTACCACCGCCCTCCAGGCTCTACACTTTCCTCCTTCCCTTAGCCCCAGAGTAATCTAATGGATCCTGCAAGAATCAGGCATGGGGAAAGATCCAGATTCTGGAATCGAGGTAGGCTGGGTTAGAATAACATTATACCAATTGTACTAGATTGTCACTGAAATACTAAGGGCTGTACTAAGGGCTTTTCTGTGCATCATCTTGCTGTTACCCTATGAAATAGGTACCACGACTGTGATCATATAAGAGATGAGAAAACTAAGGATCAGAGACGTTAAGACATTTGCCCCTGTCTCACAGCAAGTAAATGGCAGGATTTGAACTTAGGCATACTGGCTGTAAGTCCAAATTTATACAAGCCTAGAACAGGATCATCAACTCAAATGTTTATAAAGGTCAGATAGGCAATATAGATACCATGGTCACTGGGTAGGGACTGTGGCTGTCAAGAGATCCTGAGACCAGTCCAAAGGAAACAGCCATAAACTAAACTCCAGCTGATAGTTGCTTGAGGTCCAGGAATATGGGCCTGGTGTAACCAGATAGTCTAAATTTTTAAGAGGATCTGGAGATAGGGATATTTACATGACTCTCCAATTTAAAAAATTGGCAACTTAATTTGTTTAAAAATGCACTGTACGAGGGCCTCCCCGGTGGCGCAGTGGTTAAGCGCTGCACTGTGGAGCTGTCGGCAGCGGCGACGCGAGTTCGACGCCCGGCCGGGGAGAATCCCACATGGCGTGGCAGACCTCTCCTGCCTTGCCCGCTGCTCCCCTCAGCAGTGTATTTCTGATCTGCCTGTTCTGCTACCCGCTCTGTCTCTGGTGAACCCTCTCGCCGCCCCGTGCCTCTGGCCTGTACCCCAGCTTTAATGTATAAATAAAAAATAAATCTTTAAATAAAAAAAAAATGCACTGTACGAGCCAAGCACAACATATCTGTGAAGCTGGTTTAGGCTCATAGGATACCAGTCTGCAAAATCTGACCTTGGACTTCAGTGTTAACTCTAATCACATAAATACCTAGTGCTTACTATGTGCCTTGCACTGTTCTTACCACTTGATGTATATATCTCATTTAATTTTCACAACAATTCTGCAAGGCAGGTGCTGTTATCAGTCCCATTTTCCAGATGAGGAAAATAAGGCACAGAAAGAGCTAAGTCGGGCCTCCCTGGTGGCACAACGGGTTAAGTGTCAGCACTGTGAAGCTGTCCACAGCTATACTGCAGTACGAGTTCGATCCCTGGCCAGGGAGCTTCCTACATGGCGCAGCAGACCTCTCCTGTCTCACCCGCTGCTCCCCTCAGCAGTGTACTTCAGTCGATCCACCTGTTCTGCTCCCCACTGTCCGGTGAATTCTTTCACCCTCTCCCACACCTCTGGCCTACACCCCAGCTCTTGTATGCATAAATAAATAAATCTTTAAAAAAAAAACTGAAAAAAAAAAAGAAAGAACTAAGTCACTTGCTCAAGATTATACAATTTGTACAATTGAGAATGAACCCAGCAGCCCTGTTCCAGGTTCTGTGCTCTTTAACGCCTATGTTATAGCAAGGTAATCTTGTCATAAATATGCCATCCAGCGCTCTCAAGAGCCAGGTGGGGAAACCAGGCCCAGAACAGAAGAAATTCTTGCCAAGCTGCCTTTTCATTCACTGAACAAATACTGGGTACCTTCTTTCTGCCAGAAGCTGTTTCACATTGATGATATATACCAATAGGCAAAAGCCACCTTCACTGCTGCGGACTTTATGGGCATTTAATCTATCCTTTCTTGTCCCCACAGGTGGCCATGGTGGAGGTACAGCTGGAGAGCAACCATGAATACCCACCAGGCCTGCTGGTGGCCTTCAGTGCCTGTACCACAGTGCTAGTGGCCGTGCACCTCTTTGCACTCATGGTCTCCACGTGTCTGCTGCCCCACATCGAGGCTGTTAGCAACATCCACAACCTCAACTCTGTTCACCAGTCTCCACACCAGCGACTCCACCGCTACGTGGAGCTGGCCTGGGGTTTCTCCACTGCCTTGGGCACCTTCCTCTTCCTTGCTGAAGTTGTCCTGGTTGGCTGGGTCAAGTTTGTACCTATTGGAGCCCCCTTGGGCACACCAGCCCCTGTGGTACCTGCCTCCCAACTATCTGGGACTCTGCCACCAGTTGCTGCCTCCCTTAGTCCAGCTTCCAAGTCATCCTCTGCTTCTGTAGCTCCGTCGCAGACGGAGTCACCTGAGCCCTGCCCACCCCCGCAAGTGTGTGGGGCTGGTGGGGCCCATGGACCGGGCTGGCAAGCAGCCATGGCCTCCACAGCTATCATGGTACCTGTGGGGCTTGTGTTTGTAGCCTTTGCCCTGCATTTCTACCGCTCCTTGGTGGCGCACAAGACAGACCGCCACAAACAGGAGCTGGAGGAGCTGAGTCGCCTGCAGGGGGAGCTGCAGGCTGTGTGAGGCTGATGTTAGCCATGACTGCAAACACTGCCTCCCTGAGGGGTCTGCAGGAGGACCCAGGTCCTGGGGACCCCTGTCCCTGCCCCTGCCTGGAGCCACTTCCTGTGGCTACTCTCAGGTAGAGACCAGATTCCTGCCCAGATTCTTGGGTCAGCTCCCACATTCCCAGGGATTCTCCGTCATTCCATCCCATGGGTCTTGTAAATTCTACTTTATACCTGGCCTGGGAAGAGCAAGGAAGTGGAAGATTCTCAGTCCAAGGTTCACGCTGTAGGTAGAGAGGAGGCAGGGAGACCCTGGCCAGACCTTTGGTGCTGACCCTTAGTCATTGCCCAGTACAGGATGCGGAGGTCTGGTTACATGCCCACCCAGCTGCTCCAAAAGGCAGTCAACCCTTGCTTTATTTTTTGCAGATTCTATTTTATGGTTGGCATTTTAAAGGAAACTTTTCCCCATCCCCAGATTTTGATGGGTTCCACATTCTTGCTTTAGTTGCTGTAGAGGGATCTGGGCATTCCTGCCCCAGGCATAAGTCCAGCCTTTCCTAGGAGGCGCCTCCCTATTTCAGGTGGTTCAAGTGCCTGCCCCACTGCCCGAGACCCACACTTATGCGTCTTTATTGGTTCTCATCCTTCTGGACTCAGCAAAGGATTTGTTGATTGAGGGCCTATGTGCCCAGCCTGACTCCTTAGCAAGGCTTAGGGTGAGGTTTTAAGGGAGGTCTGCTCCCCAACCCTTGGAATACAGAGCTATTCTGACACTGAATTTTTGATGCACCTTGTTTTATATAATAAAATGCATTTCACAGATATCCCTGTGGCTGTGAGTGGGGTGAAGGGGAGGTTTCCTTGGGACCAAGTGACGTGTTCCTAAGAGTCCTGTGGAAGCATGTATACCTGGGGGTGGGGGAGAGTGGCTTCCAGGTTTAACCCTTCAGGTGCTGACAGGACTGGTAGCTTCTGTATGTGGAGAGAGTTATTTCAAGGCTAAAGGCTTTTGCAGTTCCTGAGCCTACGATCTCTGTCATTGAGGATTTAGTATTAGTTATTTCAGTACTAAAGTTTTTTTTTAAAGATTTTATTTATTTATGCATACAAGAACTGGGGTGCAGGTCAGAGGTGTGGGGTGGTGAGAGGATTCACCAGAGACAAGAGTGAAGAGCAGAACAGGCAAGTCTACTGAAATACACTGCTGAGAGGAGCAGCGGGTGAGACAGGAGAGGTCTGCTGTGCCATGTGGGTCAGCTCCCTGGCTGGGGATCGAACTAGTGGCTGCGGATAGCTTCATAGTGCGGAGACTTAACTCCTTGCGCCACCAGGGAGGCCCCCTGAAATTTCTTAAGTGATTACTACATACTAGTAGTCTGGTTATAGGGTATTTAACCCTCCTACCACTAGGCAAGTCTATCTTTCCATTTCAGATAAGTAAGCTGAGGCCCCAAACCGCACAGCTAATCCGTTAAATTCTGGACACGGGGAATCTTTGTTGGATTTAAGAAAAGGAGTCAACATCTTTCAACTAGGATGAGAAAAACAATTTGATCTCATCACCCATGCGTCCATGTAACTTAATTTTCCCTCAAAAATTAAAAGGAACTTCCAATCCTTTTCTAAGTGTGAGAATTTGGCTAAGTCCCCCCACCCTTCCCCTTTTTCAATTACTTAAAATAGTGAATTTGCATGAACCAGGCCTCAAGGGCTTTTACTGTACTGTTGTTGCCAACAGTCCTGTGTGACAGGAATAAATGCCATTTTCTGATGAAGTGTTTGAAGCTCTGAGGTGAATGACTCGCCCAAGGTCGTAGAGCAAGGGACTGACTTACAGCCTGGAACCCAAACATCTTCAATTCAGCATCAGAGCCTCCTGGGGGACCAGGATGTCTGCGTGCAAGCCTGAGACCCGGTGCCAGAGTCCCAAGCGTAAGCCTCCGCTGCTGTTGCCCTCGAGCGGTGGACGCGCGGAAGCACAAGGGGTCCCCCTCCTCCCCTAGTTGAAAAGGGCGGGCATCGGGACCCTGATGCCTGGCGAAACGACCCGCCCATCTTAGTAGGCCCTAGTTTATCCTTTTTTACAGGATCCGTTCAAGGGCCTTTAGGTCCCACCAGGCTGATCAGAGAAACCGTCTCGGATTTAACCACCTATCATGGGTCTAGTACGGGCAATATGGGGCACCCGCTGCAGGCCTCAGTCTCCTCATCTGCCAAATGGGCGCCTCAGGCAGCCAGAGGCCCAGGGAGATAACGGGAGGAACACGCACCCTGCGTTACGTGAGGCGCCAAACAGACTGAGTCACCAGTTCTAGTAGTATTTTTCCATCTCACGGTCGCCCCTCCCAGCCAGCCCGGGTTTCGGTGGGTCCTCCAGGAAGCGCCCCTGCGACGCCCGGCTCCGCACGCGCTGACGACGTCTTGGCCCCGCCCACAGGGCTCGCAGATTCGCTAGGCCAGCTCCTCAGAATTACTCGCGCCCCACCATACTCGGCCGAAAATTCTCTTCCGACTGCGAGAGGAGCTTTGAGCCGCAGCTATTTCCCGTGGGTCGGAATGGGGCAGTCCCCTCAGTTGTGCTAGTGCGAAAGATCCAGAGGAAGTGGCTGGCTTTGCCAACAGGACTTGGCTAGCCAGGCATTATTTTCTTGACTCCACCGAGACGGGTGAAGGGAAGCGACAGCTGAGGCTAAGACCTGTGGCGAATCTGCAGCTTCTTATACCTTCGGCCGTGCAAGAAAGGGGTAGGGAAGAGGAGCAAAGGAGCGCACATCCAGTCTACATGTTCGCCCCGCCCGCCTGACGAATCTGCGCCTGTTCAACGCGCCACTCAAATCTCTCAAGCTCTGGCTGGCCTCCTCCCCTCCGCCCCGCCCCTTTTTCCTCAGGGACTAGTCGCTGCTTTCGTCGCCGCCGATTCGTCAAGGACCCCAAGCCAGAGCAGCTGCATAGTCGTGAAGTCCACTCTCCGGGGGATGCGGCCAATACCCAGGCTCCCTGGGCCGCGACTCCTGAGCCTCATAGGGCGCCAGCCGAGGCGAAGCTGCTATCCTTGGCCCCGTGGGCCTCTCGGCGGCGTCCGTGACGAAAGTGCGAATGTAGACGCTGTGCCCGCTGGGCCTCACGCAGGTGGCGGTGGTGTTTGGTGCGCGCGCCGGGGAGGTGGTGGTGGGGGGGCGCCGCCGCCGCCACCGCTGCGGGGCCGGGTCTCGCGCTGCCGCCGCCGCCGCCTCGCGCCGCTGAGGTGCTGCGCGGGGTGGGGGAGGGGGTGCCGCTCGCCACGAGCGGGTGAGTGGGGCCGCGCCGCGCGTGCGCGAAGATGGGGGGGCAGAACGCGCCGGGGCGGGAGGAGAGGGCAGCAGCGCGCGTTCTCCCCACCCCCCCGCTGGATTCGGGGCCGAAGCGGGGCTCGGGCTCGGTCTCGCGGTGTTTCCAACGCCCCGAAGAGGTGCCACCTCTTGGCCAGAGGATCGGGGCACGGGGACGGGTGCGGGTGTGTGGGAGCGGGAGCCGGGCTTGGCCCGGGCCGCTGGCCGGTGAGGAGGCGGGAGGGGGCGGGGCCTGCCAGGGGGCGGGGGAGGGGTCTTGCGCCGAGGCCAAATGGGGCGCGCGCTGGGGAGAGCGGGAAGGTAAGGGGGCGCGAGATGGACCTGGAGGCCTGAAGGGTGAGTTGGGAGGTGGAGAGAGAATGGGTGTTGTGGTAAAAGAGGATACTTGGGGGGGGGTGTCTGGGGGAGCCACGGGTCATGGTGAGGTGTGGAAACTGGGGTGATGAGAGATCCTGGAGTCTGGGCTAGTCGGTGAGGGGCAGCAAAGGAGTCAGGCCTAAGAGCTGAACCCCCTTGCGTATTCCTCTTTCCTGACAGTGTAAATGAGCAAAGATGGATCAAGAAGGTGGGGGAGATGGGCAGAAGGCCCCGAGCTTCCAGTGGCGGAACTACAAGCTCATCGTGGATCCTGCCTTGGACCCTGCCCTGCGCAGGCCTTCTCAAAAGGTGTACCGCTATGATGGAATCCACTTCAGTGTCAACGTGAGTACCCCCCCTTTCCTTGCCTTCTAGGCAACCTCAGGCAGCACTCTACTGGTAACTCTGTTCAGCATCTAAGCCTGCCTTCTTAAAAGTGGGCTACCAGACCTAGCTTTTTTGCATATGGATTTTCAAATGGGTTTCCTTGAGATTAGTTATGTGGTCTCACCTTGAACTATCTTTCCATTCCTGCTTTCCTTCCTAGGACTCAAAGTACATACCAGTCGAAGACCTTCAAGATCCCCGTTGCCATGTCAGGTCCAAAAACAGAGACTTTTCCCTCCCAGTCCCTAAGTTTAAGGTATGTGTCTGCTAGTCTCCGGGCGTGGTGGCCCTTGGAGGGTGGAAGTCCTGGTGGTCTAGTCATAGTGCAGCCTTGTAAAAGGGAGTTTTCCAATGAAAGAATCTCAGCTACATCTAACAGCCTCTCTCTGAAGATGTGAGACTGAGTTGTTTTGGACAGGAGATGCGTTTATCTTCTAGAAAGGTATAGATGAGGTGAGGTGTCCCAAGCAGGGGTGTTGACTTGAAGGATAAAGTTAAAGATAGGTTTAGCTCTTCTATCTATCACCGTGCATTTCTAGACAATGTGTAACATGGCAGTATCTTGGTATCCAGCTTCTCAACAGTGACAAGTCCAGACACCCCATCTGGGAGTCAACTCTTCTTTCCCTCACTTCTCCATTTGACCCTATTTCCTAAGAGGATGCCTGTTTCCTTGTTTGGGCAGGATACTTGTCAGGCCTTTGACTATACCTAGAAAGAACTGGTGGTCTGGTGGTTCTTAGGCTCCTTTACTAAATTTCTAGTTCTCCTCCTCCAATAAATTATTTGCAGTGTTCCCTCATCCCTCTTTCTTTTTGTGAACTTTCCCTGAACAGTCTTTTCACACCTGTGACTTCACACCTATGACCTATCTCACACCTATTATCAAAATATTGATATACAAATTGCTGTTTCCAGCTGAGCTCGGTCTTTTGAACAGCAGACTTGTATGTCTGGTAGAGAACAGCTCAATCTAGACATCTAGACCCCACAGACATCTCAGACTCAAGGGATATAAAACAAGTGCTCTTTACCCTTAATTTGTCTCTTTTCCATTTCCCCTTTATTGATGAATGACAGCACCATCTATTCAGTTACACAAAAATCCTGGCAGACATCCTGTGATTCTCCTTGTCTTTTATCTGTCACATAATTTGTTGTGAAGTCCTGCTCAGTTTTTATAAACATGTCTTTTAAAAATTTTTCTATTTTCATTGCTACTACTTTAATGCGGACTTTATTTCACTCCACCATGCTGCCAGTTGTCTCTTTGGTTTTACTCTTGTCTTATTTTGTTGCTAAGTTATGGTTCTGTGCATTGGCATATAAGGTTATTGATCTGGTGAAGCCTCATATCCAGCTTTGGTCCTGCACAGCAGTGTTCTAGTCTATAACACTTTTGGCACTTTTGTGTCTGCCTGTGTTGTCTACTTTTCTGAACAAAAACTCCCTTCGCTATCTCTTATCCCACCATGATTTTTAAAATCATATTCCTAGTGGCCAGGCTGTAGTAATCACTTAATGAAAGCTAATTTCATAAATTTTCCCTACAACTAGTTTCTTCCATTTATGTTTATTCCTCAGTTTGTACACTTCTTTTCCTGGTTTTTTTTTTTGTTTGTTTTTGGTTTTTTGCCATTGTTTTGTGGTGAGAAGAATTTAGAAAAGAGAGGTGTTAAGACTGATGTCTCCTTGGCAGCCCTTTATCCCACTGCTATGTTCTCATTTCCCAGTCCAAACTCAATGCTGTGATCTTACTAAAGTGTCCCAAAGGGCAAAGAAACTGTGGACAGTACTGAGACCCCAGACTTAACTCCTGTTCCCTCCACAGCTGGATGAGTTCTATATTGGACAAATCCCATTGAAGGAAGTAACTTTTGCAAGGCTGAATGACAATGTGCGAGAGACCTTCCTGAAGGATATGTGCCGGAAGTATGGTGAGGTGGAAGAGGTAGAGATCCTTCTTCACCCCCGTACTCGAAAGCACCTGGGCCTGGCCCGCGTGCTCTTCACCAGCACTCGGGGAGCCAAGGAAACCGTCAAAAACCTCCACCTTACCTCTGTCATGGGCAACATCATCCATGCCCAGCTTGACATCAAAGGTGAGGGCTCTTCTGCTTGCTGCCCTTAGTTGGACGCCAACAGAGATCGGACATGCCAGTGTCTGCTGCGGCCAGTTAAGCGACCGTGATTGCTCGCTTGAAACTCTTGGGACCAAATGTGTCTCTGCTGTGAGAACTTTATGGAAGGACTATGGCACATGTGTGGTTTTTTGTGTGTTACCTCCAGCAGTGCTGGGATAACACCGTATAGTGTAGTATATGACTACATTTGTTACAAGGGAACATATGAAGGGTTACACCGGTATGATGAATAAAGACTAGTAAATACTGTCAGCTCAGGTTTGATTTTGATAGTGAATTCCCAAAATTACTGAGTTTTGAATTTTGGGGGCTTTGGAATTTGAGGTTAAGAATTAGGAATCTTGGGGCCTCCCTGGTGGTGCAGGGGTTAAAATCTCAGTGCTGTCAAGCTATCGCCAGTCACTGCTACTCACTGCTACGTGAGTTCGATCCCCAGCCAGGCAGCTGACCCACATGGCGCAGCAGACCTCTCCTGTCTCCCGCCCACTGCTCCGCTCAGTAGTGTATTTTAGTCAGATATCCTCCTCTGCTCCCCACTCTGTTTCTGGTGAACCCTCTCACCTCCTCGCCCCTCTATCCTATACCCCAGGTCTTCTATGCATTAATAAATAAGATAAATTGTTTCTAAAAAATGCATTTGGCTAAAAATCTTAAAAAAAAAAAAAAAGAACTAGCAACCTTTAGAGATGAGAGAAGCAGTCTGGGCTTCTGTATTGAAGAGCCATAGTGAGGCGTGGGGACTATGGTGCATCTAAGGGAGGCAGCTATTAGGCATTAACCATTTGGCAATTAGTGCTAAAAGCTAATATAGCTAAGTTATCTGAATTTTTTTTAAGCCAGGAATCTTGCTTTTTGTATGAAATCTCGTGATTGTTAATGTTGTATTCCCTCCAATTTTTTAAGCAATCATGTAAGGCAAATAAAACATAATTGTGGGCTAGATTTAACCTTCAGGTTAAAATACTGCCATCTTGCAACTTGTAGTTTGTAGGATGAAGAGTATAGTGGAATTTAGTATCAGGTTACGTGGGTTTGAATTCCATTTCTGCCATTGATCAACTTTGTGACTTTGTGCAGATCAATTTTCTTTAGCCCTGTAAAGTGGGGGTACTGGTGCTGCTTCGGTGGTCACTTAGGAATACACATAGAAGGACTGTTATAAACCATTCAGTGTAGTAAGTATGATACATAGGTCATTTGTGGTAGTTACTGTATGGAGATGAAATAGAAGTCCCCAAGACAGATAAGGTAGAACTGAAACCCCCAAACCCAAGACTCCAAGAAATCACAGGAAACTTGAGACCTGAAAGAAATGGGAACACCAAGTCAGAGGGAGTTGTTTAGTTCCTCTGACTCTGTTGGTTTCCATTTTCCTCCCTCCAGGACAACAACGAATGAAGTACTATGAACTGATTGTCAATGGCTCCTACACCCCTCAGACAGTGCCCACGGGGGGCAAGGCCCTGAGTGAGAAGTTCCAGGGCTCTGGTGCAGCCACTGAGACGGTGAGAAACTTGTGGTTGCCACTGCCTGAGCCATATGGGCACAGTGCTTAGATGCGAAGAGCAATCTTAAGGAGGTGCTGGGTTTTATGTTAAGTATATAGCAAAGTCCAAGCAAAGATGCATAGATGCTCTTAAACGACAAGGAACTGGGGTTCTTAGTTTGGGGCAGGACAAGTTGTTAAATGGTGCTTGATCTCTTTTTCTTTCTCCCTGCTCCGCATGCTCCTGCCAGACTGAATCCCGCCGCCGCTCCTCCTCTGACACAACTGCCTACCCAGCAAGCACTGCTGTGGTAGGCACTCCTGGCAATGGCACCCCCTGCTCCCAGGACACAAGCTTCTCCAGCAGCCGACAAGACACCCCATCTTCCTTTGGCCAGTTCACCCCTCAGTCCTCCCAAGGAACCCCCTACTCTCGGGGCAGCACCCCCTACTCTCAGGACTCTGCCTACTCCAGCAGGTGCAGAGTAAACACCCTCTGGTACACCCCAGGTCCCCAGCTGCCACTGGGAAGAAGAAACCCAGAGTTTCTGTTAAGAGGGAGTTGGGAAAAATTTGCCTAGTTTCTCTGTGGATTCGGCCAATAAACCCCTGTCCTCAGGGAATTCATTTTCTAACTGGGAACCCAGAACATTTAGATCTTCCTTTGGGGGCAGCCTAGAGGGACTTTGGTTACCGAAAACTGAACCCAGCTAACTCCTGTGCTTTTTCTCTAGCACCACTTCAACCTCCTTCAAGCCTCGGCGGTCAGAGAACAGCTTCCAAGATTCCTTTTCCCGCCGTCACTTCTCTGCATCTTCGGTTCCCACAACCACCTCTGCAGCCATCTCTGCCACCACTGCAGCCACCGCCACCGCCGCCTCCTCCTCTTCCTCCTCATTGTCCTCGTCCTCCTCCTCGTCCTCCTCTTCTTCATCTTCTCATTTTCGTGGGTCTGACTCAAACTATCCAGCGTATTACGAAAGCTGGAATCGCTACCAACGCCATGCTTCCTACCCGCCGCGCCGGCCAACTCGAGAGGAGCCCCCTGGGGCTCCTTTTGCTGAAAATACAGCTGAGCGCTTCCCGCCTTCCTACACCTCCTACTTGCCCCCTGAGCCCAGCCGGCCCGCTGACCAGGACTACCGGCCTCCCACCTCAGAGGCTTCACCCCCAGAACCTCCAGAACCTGGTGGAGGTGGGAGTGGTGGGGGACCCAGCCCAGAGAGAGAAGAATCTCGGACCTCCCCTCGCCCAGCCTCACCTGCGCGTTCCGGCTCCCCAGCCCCAGAGACCACCAATGAGAGTGTGCCCTTCGCGCAGCACAGCAGCCTGGATTCCCGCATTGAGATGTTACTGAAGGAACAACGCTCCAAGTTTTCTTTCCTGGCTTCTGACACAGAAGAAGAGGAAGAGAACAGCAGCACAGGCCCTGGGACTAGAGACACAGGGAGCGAGGTGCCTCCTGGGTCAGGTCATGGGCCTTGCACGCCCCCTCCAGCCCCAGCTAATTTTGAGGATGTGGCGCCTACAGGGAGTGGGGAACCAGGGACAACCAGGGAGTCTCCCAAGGCCAACGGACAGAACCAGGTGAGGTTGGGGTCAACCAGCAGAGGAGCCTGGGAGCGGGAGGTAGGGTTGAACCCAGGGTGAGAGGGAAGGGAACTAGATAAGAGGATGGATTTGAGAAAAATGCCAGGGAACAGGCGGAAGCTTTCTGTGACCTTCCTCTGCACTCCCACAGGCTTCTCCATGCTCTTCCGGAGAGGACATGGAGATCTCCGACGATGACAGGGGCGGCTCACCCCCTCCAGCCCCAACTCCCCCCCAGCAACCTCCGCCGCCACCTCCTCCACCCCCCCCTCCTCCTCCCTACCTTGCTTCCCTTCCCCTTGGTTATCCTCC
>PVIJ01011197.1:19605-32039 GCA_004024925.1 Scalopus aquaticus | reverse complement strand
TTAGGTCCTGGAAGAGGCCCCCTGCCTGACTCTATTCTAGCTTCACCTAGAACTTGGCACCAAACTACATCCCAGGAACAAAGGATGGGGGTTGGGGATCCCACATCTCCCCTCTCTTGTTGTTTAGTTTAGAGCTCAGGATAGGAAATTGGTGGAAGGGCAGGTAAGGGCTGATATAGGGAGAGTTGGAGAAGGGTTAAAAACAGATTTGTAGGGGTTACAGGTGATTCCGTCATTATTAAGGTAATCTAGGCCGTGGTTGTCTTAATTTGTCCCAGGTTGGTCAGGAGGACTGCATAGTCGATGGGAGGGGGTCTTTTTTTCTGTTGACTCCTGTAGGCAGCATCTCTGGTGGTGGCTAAATTGCTAACACTGGAGTTTTGGAACAGGATTGGTCCTCCTCTGATGTCAGCTTGTGATGGGGGGGTACTGCTTTTGTTGGTATCCAGAGAAGTCCTGTAGGTGATAAAACAGAAACACACTCTTCCCCCCCATGCTAAAAGTTTTACTGTTCCTAGCTAAGTTGGTCCTTACAATGGGTGATGATACAAAACCAAAGGTCTAGAGCCTGGTTTTGCTGGGATAAAATGTCATTTACTGTAGTGAGATCGGAATTATTTTTTCAAATTAAGGTAATAATTCTTTGTATATTTGTTTCTGAAGGGGCAAGTTACTCAAGAGTCCCCCTTTTTTGTTTTAGAAGTTTGTGTAATGAGGATTTTTTTTAAAAAGATTTATTTATTTATGCATACAAGCTGGGGTATAGGCCAGAGGCGTGGGGCGGCGAGAGGGTTCACCAGAGACAGAGTGGGGAGCAGAACAGGCAGATCAACTGAAATACACTGCTGAGGGGAGCAGCAGGTGAGACAGGAGAGGCCTGCTGCGCCATGTGGGAATCTCCCCCCTCCGGGCATCGAACTCATGTCGCTGCTGCAGTGCAACACTTAACCACTGTGCCACCAAGGAGGCCCCTGTGTATTGAGGATATTTAAGAATAGATTTTTTTTTTTTGATAAGGTTTGGCAGTGTTGATAGGATAAGAATGTTTAAGGTGAATTGAGGCTAAAAGTACAAAGTTTGTTTTTTTTTTTTTTTAATTACGTAAAAGAGTGTTTAATTTTTGTGGAAAGATAGTGAAAGCAGTTTTAGAATATTTTAATTAAAATTTTTTTTATATATGTAAAAAGGAATAATGTTTGGTGTATCATAGATACCCTACTGATATTAAAGGTAAGTAAAATATTTTTATAGAAAGGTATTAGTGTACATAAAATTTTTTTTTTTTTTTTTTTGCATACAAAGTGGGGTGCTGGCGAGAGGTGTGGGGTGATGAGAGGATTCACCAGAGACAGAGTGGGGAGCAGAACAGGCAGATCGACGGAAATATTCTGCTGAGGGGAGCAGCGGGCGAGGCAGGAGAGGTCTGCTGTGCCATGTGAGAATCTTCCCAGCTAGGCATCAGACTCGTGCCGCAGCTGCCAGTAGCGCCACAGCTCTGCACTCACTGCTGCGCCACCAGGGAGACCCAAAACTCAACTTTTTTTAGGCCCAGTGAGCAATTTAGAAATTTTCACTCAACTAAGAAGTACTATGTAGGAAAACATAGGGAAATAGAATTTTTTACCTATAGAACAGTATCTTAAGGTGGACAAAAAGGAGAGTCCAATTTTTAAAGAACCTTTTAGTCCCATGGAGTCATATTATACACACTTTTTTTAAATAACTTTAACAGTTTATTTTGTGAATGAACTTTGATTACCGTTATTAGAAATACCTTATGTAATTTTTTTTTTAACAGTAAATGGCAAAATCTAGTGTTGGGGACCATGGCCTCCTCCTCAAATAAGTAGAAATAACTAGTTGGAAAAACTTGAAGCCTTTTTATCCCTCTGATTGTTTTTACTGAAAACCTGTTGGAAGCAGTAGTCCCTCTTTTGAATCTCTGTCACACCCATACTATGGTGGTGGTGTAGGAGGGGGAGGAGGAGAACCAGTTAGGGCAGGAGCCCCCCAGGCCATTTGATGTAATATTTTTTTATTCCCTTGAAGGGGTCTTAGTGTAAGTTGACAGAGATTTTATGTGGAAAGGTGAGATTGTTTACTGGGCTGGCTGATGGCCTTAGCCATTGCCCTACCTTTATCCAATTATTTAAAGTTTTTTTACCTAGGATACCGGGGGCATCTCTTTGTAATGGTTATGAGGAAATCTTTTAACTGCCTCTTTGTTACCTTGTAACTCGCCACTTTAAAAGATCCTGTAAATGTTTTTTCTGTTGTTTTTTCCCACATGTTAGAGTATTCCTCATTTTGTAAGAAGCTAAGCTTGTCTTCAAGAAAAGGAAAGAAAGAGAGAGACAAGAGGAGCCACTTAGATACCTAACAGGGGATTTGAGGCTGGGATGGAGTTTTTGTATCGGATCTTGTGTGGTGTTTAAATGAGAACACAGCTTCCCCGGCTGTCACACTGGGACCTGCGCTTTCCAACTCGTGGCGCAGTATTGAACCCTCTTGCCGAGAGCAAGAGAAAACAGCCCAGGCTGCTAGGAGATCAATAATGTATGGACGACCCCCGGACGGGCTTCTAGATGGTCTCTGTGCCTATTTTTTCAGAGACCGAGGTCCCTTACGTGATGGCCAGACCTTTCTTGTAGCTGGCGGGTGGCTGGTCCCTAATCGCGGACGGCTTCCAGCTTATCCTCTCGCGGGAGTCTTATGGTGGCGACCCTTGTGGTGTTTTAAGTGCCGACCCGCTCCCTTTTTGTATGGCCTCTTAAATGCCTCTGAAATAGAGGAAAAGTTTAGCAGGAGAGAGAAACATTCACCAGGTGAGGCTTTTTGGCCTCTATGAGAGAAACATATGACATATGTCTTTTCCAGCCTACTTTTTGTAAAGATAAAGGAATAGACAGACACAGGAAAAAGAAGAAACCTCCAGGTGAAAAAACCTAACTTGACCTTCCTAGACATGTGGAGCTAAATCTACCACAGTCTGTTGTTTTCTTACCTAAAATGTCATCTGATGTCCTTTACTTGCCTTTTCTTCAGGCTCCCCTCTTCTGGGGGGGCTAGTCCACGCTTTTGTCAGGCTCCCCTCTTCTGGGGGTGATTTTACCCTTTTGTCGGGCTCCCCTTTTTCTGGGTGATAGGAGGTTGGTCCCTGCTCCTCCTTCCAAGCTCATCACGTCTTTTATTTATTTAGTTATTTTTTTTAAATGATTTATTTATTTATTTTTAAAGTCCTTTTTTTTTTATTTATACATACAAGCTGGGGTACAGGCCAGAGGTGTGGGGTGACGAGAGGGTTCACCAGAGACAGAGCGGGGAGCAGAACAGGCAGAAATACACTGCTGAGGGAGCAGCGGGCGAGGCAGGAGAGGTCTGCCGCACCATGTGGGATTCTCCCTGGCCGGGTGTCGAACTCGCGTCACTGCTGCCGACAGCTCCATAGCGCTGCGCTTAACCGATGCGCCACCGGGGAGGCCCTATTTATTTAGTTATTTTTAAAGATTTATTTATTTATGCAAACAAGCTGGGATGCAGGCCAGAGGTGTGGGGGGTGAGAGGATTCACTAGAGACAGAGTGGGGAGCGGAACAGGCAGATCGACTGAACACTGCTGAGGGGAGCAGTGGGTGAGGCAGGAGAGGTCTGCTGCGCCATGTGGGAAGCTCCCTGCCCAGGTATTGAACTCATGCTGCAGCAGCTCTGGATAGCTTCACAGTGCTACCACTTAACCCACTGTGCCACCAGGGAGGCCCCATCACATCTTTTAAGTTCATCACGTTGGGGTCACCATTTGTCACCTCGCCAGGCAGCACCATTGGAAGCAGCACGGGACAAAGAAAGTAAAGACTCAAGAGTCCAAGTAGTGAGAGAGAGAGAAAGGGTCACCTGGAGAGACCACCCCTCTGAAGATGCGGCCTCACGGCTCGCATCTCTGGAGAAATGGCGGCCTTACTGGCCCAGCCTCACACTTTCATTAGAAGGGCTTAGATTCCAGGAAGGTGGGCAGTAGGGAGGACGGTGTATGGTGGGGATGTGGATTGGGGATGCATCATAGTCTCACACAAGTTAGGGGGCAGGGAATACAGGAAGTTGCCCTGGGGGGGGCGCCAAAGGTGTTAGTGCTCAAAGCATCCTACCTCTAATTCCATTTACACTTAACTTCTTATTGAAGAGGTCTAGCTGGGTATGCTCATCTGGCCATAATGTCCACCTGCTGCTTTTAGCAGATACCCTCAAACCGAGACTTAGGTCCTGGAAGAGGCCCCCTGCCTGACTCTATTCTAGCTTCACCTAGAACTTGGCACCAAACTACATCCCAGGAACAAAGGGTGGGGGCTGGGGATCCCACAAAGGGAACCACGTGGGTGGAGGGCCAGGGCCTGGAAGGGCAGGCCTGCTGAAGTGGCTGACGCCAAGGAGGGGGTATGTGATGGGCCGGATGTGCAGGACTGTCTTTTCCAGAGGAAGGGCTGTGCATTCCGTCAGCAGTGCTCAGGCCCCCGCATTCAGCAGCGGGCTTGGGGATGCTGGCAGAGAGGGGACGTGCGCCCTGTCCCGGGGCTGGTTGGAGAGACAGCACTACCTGTTCAAAGAACATCTACCTCCCAACCACCCCTCATACTTCGGGTGTCAGCTCCATCCTCAGTTGCTTTATGGGGAGACTTCCTGACCCCCTTACCTCTTAGTTTAGTTCTGTTTAGGGGGAGATGAAGAAGGTAAGTTATGTTAAGTATTTTAATACGAAGATGCAGTGTATTACATTGTGTCTTTTTTTAATCTCTGAACAATATTGTTTGCAACTGAAATAGTGGATACTTTCTTTCATGTCTAATTGTATACTCTATAAAATGCAACTAGCAAAAATTGTCTTGGTCTGAGCACCTACCTTTTGGATGTAGTTTTGTCACCACTGGTCTTGATGAAAAGGGGAGAGACCAAACATTCGTTTCCTTAGAGCCCCTGCCTCTCCCCCCTTCACTTGTTTGCTGTGAACATCTCCTTTCAACGTAAGCTCTGTGAGGACTTCTTTGAAAGTGTGTTCATTGTGTTCTTCCCATGCCTGACAGAGAGCTGGTGCTCAGTAACTGTCACGTATGTGAATGAGCAGGTCAAAATCCCCTCCTGTCGAGGGGCCCCAAAGCGCCAAGGAGGGTGTTGCAGTGCCAGGAACTGAGGAGAGGGTGCGGCAACTGGAATGTGGATTCCCGGTGAGGCTGGCCAGTTGCCTGCCTGTAACGAATCCTAATCTGAGGATGTTGGGCTGAGAAATTGACTTTCTTCTTCCCCTGTGTGCTTCTATCTCCAGGTTCCACAGAAGAACCACCTCTCAGTGTGCCCCAGCCTCCCCCAGAGCCACCGGCTGGACCTCCAGCCTCCACCCCCCGCCCTGATGAGCGTCCTTCCTCTCCTATTCCCCTCCTGCCACCACCCAAGAAACGCCGGAAAACCGTCTCCTTCTCTGCTGTGGAGGAGGTGCCGGCCCCAGAGCCTCCGCCAGCCACCCCACCGCAGGTCAAGTCTCCAGGTCCAGTCTCCCGCAAAGTCCCCCGGGGTGTGGAGCGGACCATTCGCAACCTGCCCCTGGACCACGCATCTCTGGTCAAGAGCTGGCCGGAAGAGTTCTCCCGAGGGGGTCGCAGCCGGACTGGAGGCCGAGGCCGTTCCACTGAGGAGGAAGAAGCTGAGCCAGGGACAGAAGTGGACCTGGCGGTGCTGGCTGACTTGGCCTTGACCCCAGCCCGGCGCGGGCTGACAGCCCTGCCTGCTGGTGACGACTCGGAGACCACAGAGACATCGGATGAGGCCGACCGCCCAGGGCCCCTACTCAGCCACATCCTTCTGGAACACAACTACGCCCTGGCCGTCAAGCCCCCACCCTCCACGCCAGCCTCCCGGCCCCCGGAGCCAGTGCCTGCCCCCGCAGCCCTCTTCAGCTCCCCAGCAGATGAAGTCCTGGAGGCCCCTGAAGTGGTAGTGGCTGAGGCAGAGGAGCCCAAGCAGCAGCAGCAGCAGCAAGAAGAGGGGGAGGAGGAAGAGGAAGAGGAGGAGGAGTCGGAGTCCTCTGAGAGCAGCAGCAGCAGCAGCAGTGACGGGGAGGGGGCCGTCCGGCGGCGCAGCCTCCGCTCCCACACGAGGCGCCGGCGGCCGCCGCCTCCGCCCCCACCCCCACCGCCCCCTTCCTTCGAGCCCCGCAGTGAGTTTGAGCAAATGACCATCCTGTATGACATTTGGAACTCGGGCCTGGACTTGGAGGACATGGGCTACCTGCGGCTCACCTATGAGCGGCTGCTACAGCAAACAAGTGGGGCTGACTGGCTTAACGACACCCACTGGGTCCATCACACCAATATCCTGAGCTGCGGAGGCTGGTGCCTCGGTGTGGGAGACAGGCTTGGGATAGGGCAAGCTTTTGCGGGGTCATGCCGCCAGGCAGTGTCCTAGTGTCTGTGTTCATATCCCTTCCTGTCCAGTTTTCTCTGCACATCAGCCTGGGTATTTTCCCTCTGGCTCCCGAGCCCCCCTTTCCTCTGTGCTCCTCCCTCTTCTTCCTGCCTGTTCTTTTGGCAGGAGGGGTGGGTTCAAAGGCTTATTTCTCCAATTGTCTGTCTGCTGCACGCTGAATGTGCTCAGGATCTCAAGCTCAGATCAGTCACTCTGTCCTTAGGCCAGGACTGGGGGGACAGCGGGGGCCCAGCGAGGAACTCGTTTTCTTCCTTGACACCCTGCACTCACCAACCTGAGCACTCCAAAGCGCAAGCGGCGGCCCCAGGACGGGCCCCGTGAGCACCAGACGGGCTCAGCCCGCAGCGAGGGCTACTACACCATCAGCAAGAAAGAGAAGGACCGGTACCTGGATGTGTGCCCTGTCTCAGCCCGGCAGCTGGAAGGAACGGACACTCAGGTGAGGCCCTGCCCTGATACCTGGCCCGCCCACATCCTCTTGCCATTATTTCTCCTGTCACTTAACTCTCTCTCATCCTGCTTCTCCCAGGGGACAAACCGTGTGCTCTCAGAGCGCCGATCTGAACAGCGGCGGCTGCTGAGCGCCATTGGCACCTCAGCCATCATGGACAGCGACCTGCTAAAGCTCAACCAGCTCAAGGTGAGAAGCAGGGACTTGGGAAGGCTCAGTGGGAAAGCTGGACTTAGGGTTACTGCCACAGCAGCTGTCGCCTCCTGGGGGTGGGAGTGAGTGGACAGACACCCCTCCTGCCCTGGAGGTCTGCAGGAAAGGCAAGGGACTAGGCTGTGGGAGGCAGCCGTCAGTAAGGTCTGTCTTCTGCCCTCTAGTTCCGGAAGAAGAAGCTCCGATTCGGTCGGAGCCGAATCCATGAGTGGGGTCTGTTTGCCATGGAGCCCATTGCAGCTGATGAGATGGTCATTGAGTATGTGGGTCAGAACATCCGCCAGGTGAGGCCTGAGCACCGGGTTGGGTGGCGGCCTGGGACGCTCACACGAGAACCACCTGAGCCTATAGTAAAGCCCCACATCCCTCGCTGCTCCTGAGACTAAGCCAGTAAAACCTGCCTTGTTGTTTATTACCTCACTGAACAGCTAGTAACGGCTGCTAGTGAACTAATGCTTAAAGATGCAACAAGAAGCAAGACTATTATTTCTCCCTTTAAGGGCCTTACAGTTTAAGGGAGATTGATCAAGTACCTCCCTATTAAAAGGGAGATTTGGTTGGCAGGACGGAGGGAGCAGTGATGTGTAAGCTGAGGAGCTTTCCAAGGCTCAGGCGAGGGAAAGTGCGCCCCGCCCCTGTTCTCGGACAGCCTGTGCACGGGCCTGTAGGCAGGGTCGTCTTAGGTCCTTGTGGCTGGTGGGAAGAACTTGGGCACATGTCATCAACGAGAGGCTGGAGGGCCGGGTGGGAACCAGGTTCTGTGGGACTTGGGAGCTGCAGCAGTAAACTTGAGCCTGTGGTAAGGAAGAGGAAGAGGCGTTCATCAGGAGAGCACTTCGGGCGGCTCTGCAGTGTGGAGAGAGAAGACCGAGACTACTGTGAGGGCTGTTGCAGAGATCCCTCCGGGGGCGGGGGGGTGTGGGCAGGCCTGGACCAGGGCATGACACCCAAGGTGACGGTCTGTGAGTCCAGGAGAGCCGTCAGGGCCTAGCAGAGGAGTTGGCTCTGGAGAGCGAGGGCAGGGGTGCGGCTATCTCGGGACACAGCCTTCAGCAGCTAGACGGGGCTGCCAGCGCAATGGAGAGCGACAGGCGGCAGAGGTGTCGTCGAGATGCGCTCCGGTTTGGACACATGAAGTTTCGGCCCCCCGGGGAACATCTAGGGGATGACGCCCAGCTGCTCCACTGAGGTGGATTTTGGCTGGACAGGGCAGTTTGGGAGGAGTCCCTGCCACTCACTTAGCTGGCAGTTGAAGCTCTGGAAGAGTGGGCGCTCACCCAAGGAGAGTGCTGGGAGCTCACCGCCCTGTTTTTGGGGCAGTACGAGTTGCTCCCCATGTAAGAAAGGCTGATACAGACAGCCTGTTTTGGAGACAGGTCCTGGGAGTAGGGTGCGGTGGGTTTCTGTCTATGATGTGGCTGCTGCCGGCTCAGGAACTGCCCTGGCCGCATAGCAGTCTGGGGCCTCTGCCGTGAGCCCGGCAGATACGCCAAGAGGAGCTCGTGGCAACTTCTGCCCAGTGACCAGTGCAGGCGCCCCTGGGGTGACTTAGAACACCAGCCAGAGGCGTAGGAGGGAGGGCTCCTGGAAGCAGTCTGAAAAGTCAGCTCCTTGGGTTCCTGGAGCCAGAGGAAGTATAGGTCCAGGACAGGCTGCTGCGGGCCCCCAGGGAGATAATCGGAAGACTGCTGCACCCCTCATCCTGGGGGCCGGTGGAGTCAGGCCTGGTCCGGTAGGGGGCTGGGGGGACAGCTCCCTTAGCCTCCTGACCCATGCCCCCAGATGGTGGCTGACATGCGGGAGAAGCGCTACGTGCAGGAGGGCATCGGCAGCAGCTACCTGTTCCGGGTGGACCACGACACCATCATTGATGCCACCAAGTGTGGGAACCTGGCGAGGTTCATCAACCACTGCTGCACGGTGCGCATGGGGCCTGCCCAGTGGGTGGGGTGCCGAGAAGGCGGCCAAGGCTCACACTGCCCTCCCTCCTGCAGCCCAACTGCTATGCCAAGGTGATCACCATCGAGTCCCAGAAAAAGATTGTGATCTACTCCAAGCAGCCCATCGGCGTGGATGAGGAGATCACCTACGACTACAAGTTCCCACTGGAGGACAACAAGATCCCGTGTCTGTGCGGCACCGAGAGCTGCCGTGGCTCCCTCAACTGAGGTGGGGCAGAACTGGTGCCCACACCCCTATTTATTCCCCTTGGTGCCCTGAGCTCCCAGCCCCCCAGCCTTAGTGGGCTTAGCAGGTCCCACATCCCCCCATCTCAGAATATGGGGTAGGGGGAGCCCCCAAGCCCTAGGAGGGAGCCTCAGTCCCTTGAGGCAACTTCTGCCCCCTCTGTCCCCTTCCCCACCCACCTCCTCATTTTTTTTCTTTGCGGAGAAGAAGCTGTAAATGTTTTGTAGCTGCCAGCAGCTGTTTCCTGTGGAAACCTGGGGTGCCGGCCTGTACAGATCCTGTTCTTGGGGGGCTACACAGCCCCCTTGCTTTGTGTTCATGGGGACTTCCCCTTTGTGCCCTGCGTGCACCCCTCCCCAGTTTAGGGGTCTCTAGGGGCAGTGGCCATGTTCTCCCCCTGGGGGGGGGGCTCTGCGCCCCCAGTCCTAGGGACTCCGTGCCTGGAACCCTGCCTCATCTTCTGTTCCTGCCAGACCCTGTGGGTCACCCTCTCGCCCTGGTGTCTGGGAGCTCTGCTCACCCAGGCCAGGATGGTGGGGGACGGGCCCTTCCTGTTGGGCTGGATTGTACATATGTTAATAGCGCAAACCCAACGCCACATTTTTATAATTGTGATTAAACTTTATTGTACAAAAGTGCTTGGTCAGCATCTTTGGGAAAAAGCGGGTGGGATGGGGGTTGAAGACAGAGGGTGGGGCAAGTAAAGAGGGGGAAGTGGGTTGAGCAGGCGGGTGTTTTGGGCCAGCCCCGACCTGCAGATTCATCCACCGACACTCCAGGCTCCCCGATAGGCTGGACAGTTGTCCAGAAATTCCCCAAGGCCAGCCAGTGTGGGGCCAAGGTCAGGCCTCCCTTCCCTTCCCAGAACCACAGCTGCTGCTGGACTTCTGGCCTCCTGGGAAGTCCAGCAAGAGGGAAGGGTTAGAGTCCTGCAGTGGGAGTGAGGTCATGTTGCGGCTGTTCCTTCCTGCAGCCCGGAAACCCCTCAGCCCTCACTACCAAACCTGCAGTTTCTGGCTTCCCCAGCCCCCTTCCCGGAGCTCTTTGCTGAAACCTGGTGCCAGCGGAGTGCAGAGTGGCCACCAGGGGGTGCCCTGCGCAGTAATGAAGAGGAAGGAGGGTGGTGGCCCAGTTGGACTGGTCTGTGCCTGGGATGGGCGGAGCAAGCGGAAGGGGCCAGTGTGCTGCTGACGACTGACTGGCCCAACCTGCCCGGCCCAGGCAGGCAGAGACAAAAGTCTCTCCCACGGCCAGTTGGGGTGCTGGGTGCCCTGGTACAGTGGCTGCAGGTAGGTAATTCATCCCAGTTCTTTCCACCAGCCTTTTCAGTTCCACCCTAATTCCATGTTGTCCACCCTCCCTTTTTTGTTCCAGAACCTTCCCATCTGCCTCAAGCCCTCGCCCTTATCAGTAACTGGTCAGCAGGGTGAGGGAGGAAGCCTGGCTGCCGCATCCGCTGCTGCAGCCATCGGGAGCGGCTCTGGCCTCTGGTCGCTGCTCCGGTCCAGCTGGCCAGAGCCCCCTTCCGGGGCTCACGGGTGGGCTGCAGGTGCCGGGCGGAAGGCAGCAGGCCACCCAGGTGAGCCAGGATCTCTCCCCAGCCAGGCATGGCAGGCCCTGCAGGAGCCCAGAAGCTGGTGTACCTGGTCACAGGTGGCTGTGGCTTTCTGGGGGAGCACGTTGTGAGAATGCTACTGCAGCAGGAACCCCAGCTCTGTGAATTGCGGGTCTTTGACCTGCACCTGAGTCCCTGGCTAGAGGAACTGAAGACAGGTGACATGGGGGAAGGGAGTGGATGGCAGGGTGGGGACTTCCTTGGCTGTGGTGGAAAAGATGATGCCTGTTTGTTCTGCACATGGATGGGATGAATGAGTCATATGGCGAACATGTGGCTCCTGAGGGTGTAGGCAGAAGCCAGGAGTTGGCTGGTGGTCGCGGCTCTGACATGGCCTCTGGCTGCCCCTACCCTCCACCAGGGCCGGTGCGGGTGACTGCCATTCAGGGGGATGTGACCCAGGCCCACGAGGTGGCAGCAGCTGTGGCTGGAGCCCACGTGGTCATCCACACAGCCGGGCTGGTGGACGTGTTTGGGAGGGCCAGTCCTGAGACCATCCATGAGGTCAACGTGCAGGGTGAGGTGCTCCCCGCCTTTCAAATAATGCACTTCCATTGCCCAAGCTTATGACCAGATCTTGGCTGTTTATTCCCCAACCCCACTTGAACCTTGACCTTTGTGATTCTTCTCCGACTATGTCCCCAACCAGGTTGGCCCTGTGGACATTCCTGCCCATTAACAGACTGCTCTCACCTACCTACCTGTTGTTTTTCTCTGGGCCTGGGAGAGGAAGCCACATGCCCTCATCCGCATTTGGGACGGGAGGGGACAGAGGGGAAAGCTGCAGCTGGGACACAACTCTTGCCTCCCCCAGGCACGCAGAATGTGATTGAGGCTTGTGTGCAGAGTGGAACACGGTTCCTGGTCTACACGAGTAGCATGGAAGTTGTGGGGCCCAACAGCAAAGGCCAACCCTTTTACAGGTGAGTTCAGGCCCCTCCACCCCCAGTATTTCAAGAGCCCTATCTCCCCTTCACTCCCAGCATTTTCCCTCTCTTCTGCTAGGGGCAACGAGGACACCCCATATGAAGTAGCACACAAGCACCCCTACCCTCGCAGCAAGGCCCTAGCTGAGAAACTGGTCTTGGAAGCCAATGGAAGGAAGGTGAGACTGGAGAAAAGGAGCGGAGGCGGAGGGCTGCCGGTCGGGGCGGAGCTGGGCTAACCCTGCTTCTTTGCACGCTCCCTGGGCCACTCCCTGGCATCTCCAGCTGGAGGCCACAGCAAAGGGCAGCCACCGGCTCCTGTGTCGTAGCAGTGCCTGCCTTTTGCCCCCAGGTCTGCGGGGGGCTGCCCCTGGTGACATGTGCTCTGCGTCCCACTGGTATCTACGGTGAAGGCCACCAGATCATAAGGGACTTCTACCACCAGGGCCTGCGCCTAGGGGGTCGGCTCTTCCGGGCCATCCCGGCCTCTGTGGAGCACGGCCGCGTCTATGTGGGTGAGGCTTGGGCAGCAGGCGGGAGGCCCTGCATGCTCTGGGGGGGGGGGGGGGGGGGCC
>PVIJ01011197.1:0-19505 GCA_004024925.1 Scalopus aquaticus | reverse complement strand
CAGGTGGCTGCAGGGCACGGTGTGGGGGTGTTGAAAGTAGCCTTTACCAGTGCTGTAGTTGGTGAGCAGCATCTCCTGGGGCCCAGTGGGGGAGGCCGGGACGGAGTGGCACCTGTGTGCTCTGAGGCGCCCTCAGGTACACGTCCCCCGTCCCCACCGCAGGCAACGTGGCCTGGATGCACGTGCTGGCGGCGCGGGGGCTGCGGCAGCACGCGGCTCTGCTGGGGGGCCAGGTGTACTTCTGCTACGACCAGTCCCCCTACCTGAGCTACGAGGACTTCAACATGGAGTTCCTGGGCCCCTGTGGAGTGCGGCTGGTGGGCACCCACCCCCTGTTGCCCTACTGGCTGCTGCTGATCCTGGCTCTCTTCAATGCCCTGCTGCAGTGGCTGCTGCGGCCACTGCTGCTCTACGCACCCCTGCTCAACCCCTACACGCTGGCCATGGCCAACACCACTTTCAGCGTCAGCACCAACAAGGCCCAGCGCCACTTTGGTTACGAGCCGCTGTTCTCGTGGGAGGAGAGCCGGACCCGCACCGTCCGCTGGATGCAGGCTCTGGAGCCGGCCAGCGGGCACAGCCAGCCAGGCCCTGAGTCCTCCAGCGGGGAGGGCAGGGCGGGTCGTGTTCTGGAACTGGAGGGCTCTACTCTAATTCCTCAGCACTGAATCTGATGCCTCAGAGTTCTAGGGCAGGGTTTTGGGGCACAGTGTCTTCACTCTCAACCCAGGCCTGATGACTGGTTGGGGGAGAGTCTGAATCCCCTGGTGTTCTCCTGCTCCCACTTTTGGTCTTTCAAACAGGGAGCGCCTCTTGCCTGCCTGCTGACCGCCAGGCGTGATTCCGGGCCTGGATTCTGAGCGAAGGTGCTTTGTGATCACTCCCCACACCTTTGTCTCCTTTGGGGGAGTCATGGCCCCATTATTTAAAAACATCACCTTTAGACATTTAATTCTCAATGAAAGCTAAGGAAATCCAGGTGTTTTCATTTCTTCCTGCCCCTCTGCCCAAAGTCTGTACCTACAGTATCGTTGGGTCTTCGTCTGAGGATGTCCTGCCAGCACTGTACCTGGCCAAGCCCTGGAATAAAGCTCCTTATCCAAGCCTGTGCCGGGCCGGTCCCGCCGCGTCGGCCAAGCGTCTCTCCCTCTCCCCACGGCGCCCGTCCCGCGTGGGGACAGAAGGAACTGAGCACACCGCACGCCCGCTGTTGGATTGGTTGCTATTTCTCCCGTCCCATGGGGCCCGGCCCGGCCCGGGGTGGGGGGCTCTGGGGACAGGACATGCAGGGCTGGGGGCGGGGCAGAATTTTCCTGTGTTTTATCCATTTGCAACTTGGTCACCAATAGAGAGAAATGGGACTCTGAGGGCTAACAAGAGTGGGTGGCCTGGCTCTGGGCCCCCAGCCAGGCCCCAGGAGTCCTGTCCCCTCCGGGGAGGAGAGGGAGAGAGCTCTAGAACCCAACGGAGAAACAGAAGGGGCAGGGGCTCATGTCAGCAAACACGGCTACATCACGTGACACGCCAGCGACAAGGAAACACACGCCAACGCACACGGCTGCACAGTGGGCGGGGGGCCAGGGGGGTGAGGGGAGGAAAGGAGCCAGGGGCCACCCATCTTGTCCTCTGCAGGGCAGGCTGGGGCAGGAGGGGTGAATGCATAGAACACATCATGTACACACGCTCGAGGCGTGGCAAGAGCGTGCATCGACCCACAGGCACATGGGATGAACACGCAGTGTGCTTTGTGAGAGGCGGGGCTCTGGAGAGAGGGGGAGGGGAAGCAGCAAGCCCTGGCCAGGCCCGGGACCACCCACAGGGCACACGGGCTGGATGGCTGCAGGTGCATGGAGGGTGGGCAGCACACACTTGTCTGAGAACATGCAAGAGACACCAGCCCCCAGACAAGACTCCAGGATGCAGACGACACGGCAGCCAACAAGCAAACACATCAAAGGATGTGGGACTTGTAGACAGCTGGGGCCGGGGGGTCCAAGTGAGGCCCAGAGAGATGGGCAGTTAAAGGCCCGATACCACTCAAGGAAGCAGTAGCATCATTCCAGCCATGGCTCCACCCTTCTCCTTGGGGCCCCAAGCTGTGGGGATTCCGGAAACACCTGGGCTGAAAGGGTGTCCTTGCTGGGTGGCAGGAAGGAAAAGGGGGGTGGGGGGGGTGGAGGGACTGGGGCCTGAAGTCCCCAAAGAAGCCTGAGATGGGAGCAGGAGGGCTGCAGTCAGACAAGGGGCAAACTTCCTGTCCTGCAAAAGGGCATTCTGGGAATGGACAGGCCAGCTCCCCTCCTCAGTACAGTCCCCGTAGGGGGTAACACATATTGGCCACACATGGGCAGGACCCAAACAGGGAGGGAAGAGGCAGACTGCTGAGCTGGGGTAGGGGTGGGGAGGGTGTTGTGTTTCAGATCACATCTGTATTCTCTCACACACACACACACACACACACACACACAGAGGCACACATGCTGCACATGAACTGGGACTCTGGGGCATGATCTGTGCGCACGCACACACACACACACACAAACACTGGTCCTTCACCCTGTGCCTGTGTGTCCAACCCCAGGGCGGGGCACATTCCTGTACTTTGTAAAATCCTGTATACGTGTGTCCCCTACAAAGGGGGCGGGGGTTTCTCACATCATCCTTCGCTCATATTCTTCTCACCTGGCTCCAAAACCCACCTGTGCAAACGCTGCCTACACAGCGAGGAGGAGCTGGGCCCGTCCTCACCGTCAGAAGCCCGGGCCTGTGTCCCAGCAGCACTTTCAGCCTGGGTGCGGGGCAGCTACTGCCAATGTTACAGCCGAAGATGTGTCCAGGCGGTGGGTCCAGGGGCTTGGCCCACCCCGAGCGGCCACTCCAGCACCTCTGAAGTCAACAGCCACCCAAACCCAAGGTCCCTGAGGTGGAGCCGAGGGCATCACGTGGGGCAGCCGGATAAACGCCGGCCTCTCCCAGTTCCAAGGTAAATGTGAGGAAGGAAGGAAAACTCTGATTTCCACCTGCCTGGGGCAGACCCTCACCTCGCCGCATCTGCAATGTTTCCCACAGACAACCTCCGGGAAGGCTGCGTGCACGTGGGGGCACGTGCGCGTGTGCCTCCTCCGCCTGGGCCTGGGCGCGCCCTGAGTGCCCAGGCCTCACAGCACGGGTCTAGCCTCTGGTAGAGACACAGAGAAAGATAAGCATGTGGGCCTGTGTGCAGAGCAGGAAGCTCTGGCTGCACGGTGTTAGCGCGAGCAGAGCCGCCGCCGCGTGGTCAGCAGCTCTGGGAGAGAGGAAGGGGGCGAATAAATCTTCATAAACAAACTCACATGGGGCACATCCTTAAAGATAAATGTGTGCAGGGTACCCAGGGGCAGGAACACTGTAGGAAGCCTCTAAATGGGGTGCAACAACCACACACACACACACACACACACACACACACACATTCTCACACGTACATACTCGAGCTAGCAGAGAAGTATAGGTTTCTGTGCCCACCCAAAACAGGTGTCCAGTGCATGATATGGAAGGTTCTGACTGAGAAGATGACCTACCACCAACCCTTCAGGCACATGCTTGAGAGACACGTGTGCGCACACGTGTGCACACACACACGCCCCTCACGTCACCTGCTGGGGTTACTGGACATGTACATATAGAACAAGACGGGTTGTTCATGTGTACACTTCCATTCTCCCTGGTAAATGCCACAGGCTCACACCACACACGCACACACACACACCAGCCCAGGGCTGACCAAGCCAGGAGGGTTTGCTCTACGTCACACTGCAGTGTCTGCCATGGCCTGTGTGTCTGGGTTACCGCAGAATGTCGGTGTAGACATCCACAGCAGACACGGGAAGGGAGGAGGGTGTCGGCGGAGGAAGTGTGGTTGCATTAGATTCAAGCACACAGAGACAAAATTCCACGTACACAAATTGTCAACAGATCTGTGTGCGCACACGCGCATGCACATGCACACACACACACACACACACCACACCTGTTCACAGGAGACAGAGCAGGGCTTGGGCTGCTGTGTTACACCTGGTGACAGTCTACACACAACCCCAGTGAGGGGAGGAAGCTCAGAAGACACAAAGACTCAAGGTGGGGGGTAAAAAGGTGATTTGGTGCTTCTAAACACACACACACACACACACACACACACACACACACGCTGGGGTGTCCACACGTCTCGAGCATGTGCCGGCGGCATGCATGTTGGTGTGCATGTGTAATCACGCCTGCTGCTATCTACGTGCGGGGGCAGGGGTGGTCCATGGCGGGTGAGGACAGGGACTCCAAGGTCTGATGGGGGTAAAGGGAGGGGCTGCCTGGGTCTGTCTTGGGGATGAGACTGGAGCAGGGGATGGAGTGAAAAGGATGGTGGGGGTATTGCTCCCAATGTGGTGGGGGAGGGGTCTGGGGGAGATAGGGGTGAAGGGCCTACAAGCCCAGCGTCCCCCCAATGGATGACGCCAAGACCACCCCCAGCACCACACAGCAAATGATGATCATGATTTTCTTCTGCAGGCAGGAAGGGTGGCAGGGAAGAAGGAGACAGAGAGACAGAGATTAGGACAGTGAGACAGACAGACAGATGGGGGAAGAGGGAGGAGGAGGGCATACGGAAAAAGGAAAGGGGAGAGAAAACAGAAAAAGCAAGAGGTCAGAGCCAGAGATCAGACCTCTCAGGAGACATCATCACTCACCTCGACCCTGGCCTGAGCCCAGCCCCGCCCGCTCGGCTCTGGCCCACCAACCCCCACAGACCCACCCCTCGCTCACCCTCCGGGCCTTGCTCTGATATTTCACAGCTTTCTTGGTATCGGACACAGCTCGCTCCACATAGTCCACGGAATGTTCCACGTTGTACTCAATGCGGTCAATCATCTCACCCTGCAGGAGATGTGCAATGGGAGGGTTGGGGGCTGGGTTGGGAGAGGGGGCCAGGACCTGGGGGAGGCGCCCCAGGTGGGGGACAGAGGCAGTACCTGGCTCTCCACCAGCATGGCCATGTCCACAAACATGTCATGCAGTTCGCGGATGCTGGTTTCCAGCTTGATGATCTCATTGTGCCTCGTCTCAATCTCGTTCAGGGCCTGCTTCGTCATCTGTGAGTCCATTTTGATCTAGGGCGCGAGGGGGGAGGCGGAGCTGCAGACCACCCTTCACTCCCACACGAGCTGGGGTTCCACAGCCAGAGTGTCTGGGGTTAAGTCTGGTTGTCAAGTGCTAGCTGTATACTTGGGCACATTATTTAACCTCTCTGAGCCTTGGTGTCCCCATCTATCATAGATCGTGCGGATAATGACAGTGCCACCTCCCCACAGTGTGGGGAAGACTGGGTGTGTGGCTATGTACACGTAGATTAGAAAAGGACCCGCACACAGAAAGTACCCAAGAGTGCTTTCTCCCTTGTCATTTGTTAGATGACAAGAAACAAAACTGAGCACACTACCCCAGCCCAGGGCTTTCTCTGCCACAGGGCAGGGAAGCCCAGGGCACAGAGTGAGGGCTCCAGGGCTCCCAACAGTATTGGGGATTCCCAGCTGGTCAGAGGCAGACAGGGCAGGGGAATAGGGCAGAGCAGAAAGAGAGTGGGAAGCAGAGGTGTACCCACACCTCACCTGGAGCTCACGCAACATGAGCACGGGAGAAGAAACACACTAAAGCCCTCAAGAGTCAGTGGGAGAGAGACCCCCAACCACAAGCAGACCCACCTCGCTCCACAAACGCCTGCCCTGAGCCAGGCCACTCACTCACAAACCACTCAGTGTTCAGACCACAGCAAACCAGTCTCTGCTCTAAAACCCTCAGGAGTTCCCCACCACCCAGGCAGGCTGGCCCGGCAGTCAAGGCCCAGTCTCCCTTTCTGCCCTGGCTTCCTGCACATCCTGTAAGAGCTGAAATCATCCAATGGCTGTTGGGCAAGTGATCCACACCGCTGTCTTTGCTGGGTCTTTTCCCTTTGGGTAGAGTGCCCCCTTGCCCATCTCCCCATGTCCAAATGTTCCTTTTCCCTTAAAGTACAGCCCAGTGCCACTTCCCCCAGGAAGCCTTCCCTGACTCCATTACTTTAGGGACTGTCTGCAGTTGGCAGCACAACCCTCAGGCAAGTCTTCACCACCCTGCATGGTAATGAAGGATTTCCAAGGTGAGTTCATTCACAGGGGTCAGCTCTGTCCACAAAAGTGCCTCCCTTAAAACAGCTCACCAGGTTTTCCTCCGTTCTCAGATAGACAGCTGGAGCAGAGCTGTCTGGGAGGACTCCATGCTAACTGGCCCATTTGCCAAAGCTAATTTAACAAAGATCAATTATCTAAATAAAGATTCGCTGAGAACTGTTAGGCAATCACTGAACTTATTTTAATCCTGGTCTAAAGTCCTTGATTGGAGACATTTTGCCACCAGCAGCAGAAAGAGAAACAGAATTGAGCAGGCCAGGGCAAAAGTCAAGAGAGAAAGAAGAACTACCGGCAGGGGAAGCCCATCCACTCATGCAGATGACGAGGGCAGGGCAGGGCAGTGTGCAAAACTTCAGCAAAAGGAACAGTTTTAAAAGAAACGCAGGCAAATTAGTCATTTGGTGAGATAGCCTGGGGGGAGCAGAGCATTGCGTGCTGGAGCTCTGAAACCTGCTGTGGATTCAAACCCTGGCTCTGCCCTTACCTGAGACTGGGGGGATGTTGGGAGGGGGAAGGGTGTGGAGTTCTCAACTGGGTCGTGGCAGTGAGGAGTGCATGACTTTGTAAGTAAATCTAAATATGTAAAGTGCTTAGAACAGTGCCTGGTACACTGCTGTTTGCCACTCTTATGGGGGTGCCTTCCTGCTCTGCCCTCATGGAATTCCCCAAGTTCCAGGTCCAGGTTGCCTGTTGCTTGTTATTTTAGGGTGGACTTTGGACCTGTCTTCAACTTAAACTTGGGAAGAGACAAGTGCTTTTTTCAAAACCAAACCCCGCCCCCGCCCACGGCTCACATCATCTGTGAAGATGGCCAACTTCCCGCTCTCCAGCATGTCCTCCAGTTCTTCATTGGTCGTGGTCCTCCCAGCTGCAGAGAGAAAGACCTCCCTGCAGGGGCTGCGCCAGCCTAGGAGTATGAGGTGGGAAGCGCAGGGACCCCGGGGCACCCCACCTCGGAGAGGAAGGAGGTCGGGGTGGGGGGGAGGGGGGGAAGCACACGCACTGATCTCCAGCTGCCGCTGGATCCGGTCCTTGCAGCGGTCCCGGTACTTGGACTGGGTCGCGTTATATTCGGTCATTACTTCCACGAACTTCCGGGAGAGAGTGGAGTGCTGGGTGGGGATGCAGACACACCAGGCGGCAGGGAGCAGAGAGCGGGCGTGAGGAGGCAGTGGGGGGTGGGGGGGGGTGGGGAGAGGGGCTGAGCCCCCCTTCACCAGGGCACAGTCCCTACCTGCCCCCCCCACCCCAAGCCGCACCCCAGCCCAGACCAGCAGGGCACTACCGGTGACCCAGTTCCGCAGCCCACTACGACCCGGCCCAAAGCGCCGCCCCGCCCCCTCCCGCCCCGCGCCGGGGGTACCGCTCTGGCCCGGCCTCCCCCACCAGCGCCTCCAGCCCGCCCCTGCCGGTCCCGGCCCGGTTCCGTCCCGCTCCCGCCAGCCACCACCTCCTACCTGCCACCACCTCCTACCTGCGTCTTGCGGATGCGCAGGTCCGCGGAGGAACGGTTCAGCCCCTCCTCCTGTTCAATGCTTTGCTCGATAGCTGCGGGGGAGGGGACACAATGACGGGGGGAGAATGGGGTGTGGGATCCGAGATGCATGAGGGTTCTCCACTCCGTGGCAGGCTCCAGGCCCGTGGAGAGGTGTAACACCCAAGTAGAGTGCGGACTGTACAGAATCCAGAGGCAGTGGGGACACCTCAGGAATAACGGGACAGACATTTGGGGGTGTCTAGAAGGCAGGTGGAGGGAAGGTTGAAGGTTCAGTCATCTATGGAAGGGGGACTATTCTGGTGAAAAGATTCGGTGTTGGAAAACCCCTGACCAGCTGTATCTCCTACTAGGCCCCAGGAGAACTGTGGGCTCAGTCCACTGGAGGGTTCCCTACATACCAGGAGCCTGGAACTTGTTGGGTGTTCAGGAAATGGGGGGGAACCATCTGGGGTTTTCCTGGGGGAAGGCAGGCACTTCCAGGTAGCTCAGGTTCTAGTGGCTAACCTTTCCGTGGAAAATTCTAGGCTGGGTAGATGGGTGTTCCAACAGAAAACAACTCTCAAGCCCTGTAATTTGGTCCCTGTCCCAGGGATTCCCACTTCTAAGGAATGTTCTAGAGAAGCATTCAGATAAACAGGGAGTCCTGCTTCTGGACCACCCATTCCTGACACTCATCATCCAGGTTTTCTGAAGGAGCCTCAGTACGCCCTGCTGGCCTTGAGAAATGCAGCAGGAGAAACCCCTCTTAGACCCAGAAGTTCCAGGCCACTCCCGAAAACCACCTAGCTCTATTCTGCTGGCAGTGGGGGAGGAAGGGGGCTGGGTGGCACCCCAACACTCCTCTGCCAATGTGGCATGCACATTGACCAGGTGACAGCTGAGTGGCAGTGGGAAAAAAATATACAGGAACACACATGGGGGCGGGGGTGTCAAAATCTCTGGCCCAGGGTGGGACCCTCTTATCAGACTTGGGACTGGGACTGAGACCAAGCCGTGGAGGGAGGGGTCCCTTATAGGGTCTCATTACTTCTTCCAACAATACTGGGAATTTAGTGGTATCAGGCCATGCTTCGGACTAGAAACCAAAGTCCAAATGGCCTAGACCACTCACCCAGGGTCACACAAAAAACCTGAGTTTGTACCACCAAATCGCTTGAGAGAGAATCCGCTCATCTAATAGAGGCCTGGAAGATCAGCTTCTCTAAGTCACTGCCACCCTTCCCTGCTTCTTTCGTGGTATATTCTTGACCCTGGAAACCATGGAGCCTACCTCACAGAGTGTTAAGGTCAGAGCTTGCTGGACCCTAAGAAGTCACTGAGCCCAGGGATTTTTAAATGACTTCCATGGAACCTGCTGCAGAGAAGGAAGTTCAGGGGCTATTGCTAGGAGTGAAGGGACTGCCACGTAGGAAGGGCCCTGGGCCTCCCAACGCCTGTTCAGCCAGACCAGCCTGACTTTTCTGTTTTATACATTGAAGCGCTTTGTAAGATTTCATTTGGGGGAAAAAGATTTTGTTACTCCCGCTCTCTCTCTCCCCCAAAAGTCAGCTTTGAAATTGCTTCAGATTTTCTCCCTCTACTGATGGAGAAGCTGTGTGTGTCCGGGGCAGGGGAGTGCTTGTCCAGAATCAGTTGATGCTGAAGGCTGGACACCTCTACCTGGATCTCCACTTGCTGTGCTCCCAGTTTGGGTCACCTCCCATTCAACACCCTCTCCTGCCTGCAAGGGGCCTGTTTTTAATGGATCAGCACGGGAGATTCATGCATGTCCTACTGAAGTCAGGATGACATGCAGTCCTTATCCTCATGTCCCTGTCCAAGGTCAGTGCCCTCAGGGGTGGACATCTGGCAGAGCTCCCTGGCCCCAAAGCCCAGCAACTTGCCTTGGACAGGGTAGGTGCTCAGCCAATGCTTCTGATGCTGAATTACCAGGAGCATATAAATTAGCATCATGGTAACACTGCTATTCTCCTGGCACCAGTAGACAAGGAGGTTCCCAACCCACAATGCTTTGGGGGAAGGTGGTTATTACCAGCACCCAAGTCCTTAAATTAGAGTGAATACATGAGCAGTTGGCAAGTCCCTCTTGAAAGCTTGCCAGCCCCTGATGTCAGCCACACAGTCCAATCTGTCCTGAGCCAAGGATACCAACTCAGAAGCGTTCGCCGAGCCCACCTACTGGGTGCTTAGCGTTAGGCCCAGCACCTGCTCTGGAGAAATGAGGACTTATTAAAACTAAAACCACTTGCTAGACTATATTTTTCTGGTAACCCTTCATCCTGATGAAACCAGCAGAGCTCAGTTTGGACAGAGGCCCTTCTCTCTCTTGCTTCCCTATCATGTATCTTTCTGCAAAGAATCTAGAACAAGGAGGAAAGTCTGGGGGGTTGTGCTTGCTCACCATTTAGGAATCTGGTCTTCTAGAGGCCAGCTCGTTAGCTGAATGGAGGCAAAATTCTGTTTCTCCTTACTGGGGAGATTTCATTCCTCACCTTTCAACTTGGACCGAACTTTGTTGGCCGTTTTCTTGATATCTGCAGTGAGGTCCTCCAGTTCCTGTTTGGTCTCTGGGGGGGAGGGCCGAGACAGGTGAGAAGTCTGGGTGGGACCCCAGCTCTCCTCCCCTGCCCCTGGCAGCAGCAGCGCACTCACTCTCATCGGGGTTGGGTGCAGCTAGAATGGCGCTGTGCTGTTTTTTCACTTGCTCCACATCTTCGGACAGCTTCTCAATGCAGCCCCGGATCTCTTCCACCTGAGGCCGCAAATCAGTTAGACTCAGCCAAGTTACTGGGCCAGACAAGAGGATCCAGGGGGCTCAGCCAGGGTTCAGGGAAATGCGCCAGACCCAGAAAGATTGGCAAAGGGCCAAGAGTACAGAAGGTGGGGCAGGTTCTGGGTCTGGGAGCACTGGCTGCTGATGCTCAGTTACCTGTTCAAAGAACTCATCCATGAAGTGGTCCCGGTCCACATGAACCACCTCCTCTTCATCATCGCTGTCTTTCGCCTAGGAGGCAGGAAAGGCAGAGTCCATAGCAGTCTCCACCCCGGTCCGGGTGCTCCCTGCTCTAGGCTTGGAGCAGGGGTCTGAGGAGGGGTCAGATTCGGGGGGTGGCCAGGGCCCTATCCAGTCAGGACAAACTGGCTATCTCAGGACGGGGGCCCGGAGGCCCAAGGACACCGCCCGGGGAATGAGCCAAGGCACCCTTCCAGCGGAGGGCCTGTTAGTGCAGTCACCCAGGAAGCAGACGGTGCTCGGAACAGTTGCTCCAACCAACCAGTATGGAAGTGTTTCAACACCGGGATGACCAGTTAAATATCAGACTTGGGATAACTGGCTCTGGGCTCCGAGAAGGGATCTGACCCAGTGGCTTGACCCTTCGCCCTCCCCCACCAGCCACTCCTGCCCAGGCCTCACTTTATTCTCCTTATCTTCCCCTCCAGCCTCCACGCCCCCCCCCACCCCCCCGCCGCCATGTCCCCTGTGCAAGGTCACTTCACAGCCGGTGCAGGCACCAAGTTCAGCCAGCAGTAGGCCTAGCACGCGCTGGAGGAGACAGAGGCGGCACCCCAGCCTCCCTCGCACAGCCCCTTCCTCCTCCCGCCCACTTGCACCCCTCTACAGCTCTGCCCCTCGCTCACTCTCCTCGGTGTATTCACTGCTTTCATCCAGGCTCTTCCAACTTCACACCCACCTACTCTCACTTGCTTGGATTTCCCAGTTGCAACCTGCAGCTGCTCAGCCCTCCACCCCCAGGGCTCAGAGACACAAAGGGATTTACCCACCCACACCGCCACCGCCACCGCCAGACAGACCAGTGACACCGACAGAAGGGCTGACACACAAGGTACACAGAAATAGGCCCACTGAACACCCACACGGAGACACACTGACAAGCTGACGTTCACCCGCACCCAGAGCCCCAGCAAAGCTGCACACTGACATGTGTGAACACAGAAACATCACCCGCACCCAGCCACATCCAGGAAGGCCCTCTGAGCCTGCTCCCCCAGCCTCGGGTCTGCACACGCCTTCAGACCTGGGAAAAGGGGGTGGGGTAGGGGGGCTCCCCAGTGCTACACACTCCTGCCTCAAGGCTCTTCTCTGCCCGGGGACAGAAGTCTGAGGGTAAAATCCAGGCCCATCAAGCTTAATTACCTCTGGAGCTCTAATCAGCCCCAGTGGAAATTTAAACAGAGTTCACCCTGCTTTCCAGAAAGAACCTAGCCAAAACTCAGATGGAATCTAACTATCAGGCTGAATGAAACTGAGTCAAGATGCAAACGGTCTCTCGGGTGGAGCCAGGTGGCATCTACAGGGGCGCTCTCACAGAACCTCGACAGGGTCCCAGGGACCCCAGCCAGGACATGGAGAAACGAGACAGGCTCAGACAAAACCAGCCTCAGAGCAGACAGATCCCAGACAGCTCAGATCGAACCCAGACAGAGCCAGATGGGACCTAGATGCGGTCTCGACAGCCAAGTGAACTTGGAATCAGCAGCGCCCCTGCAGCCCTGGGAGGGGCCCTCAAGCCCCTTCCACTGGACACCCTCGAAGCCACCCCAGTTTCCCGCCCAAATGGAATGCTGGGGAATCCCCCCAGATGCTGGTCTCCCCCACCCCACCACATCAGAAAATGTGTCAACACTTCAAATCTCAAACACCCACCAGGAAAGGGAGGTTCCTCCCTCTCTATCCACAGCTGCCCCAGCAAGTGTGGCACTTGGAGACCCTGAGGAGACTTCTGGTTTCTCCACCTGCCCCAGGCTCACCCTGGTACACCTTGACCTGAGAGACTCTGGGAGGCTGGCTGGTCTCTGAGGATCTGAAGCTTCCCATGATGCTCTCCATCTTCTCTGTCCCCAAAAGCCAGCTGCCCCATGAGGCCGCCCTCTCCTAGAGCCAAAGCCATCCCTCTGTTCCTTCTCTGCCTCCCGCACTCAGCCCTCTGCCCAACCACCCACAGGTGTTCAACCTGATTTCCAGAACTCAGGAAATGTGCCATTCCCAGAAATCAGGCTGTTCCCAGAAATCAAGAAATCTGCTATTCCCAGAGCCGGTTCCCTTGGATTCTACTCTGGGGCACCCTGGCTACCTTCATTTGTCCTTGAGAGGGAAAGAAAGGTCAAAAGGTCAAGGGCCTGAGGATGATTTATTTGGTATAATAATTGCAGACATCCCATAATCCACCAGCTTACAACACTTATACAGCTATAACCCTGCTTGATCCTCACCACCATAGCCCAGAGAGAAGGGTTGGTCAAATATCATGGTCCCCATTTTACAGATCAAAGAGGGAAAAGGAAAATAACTTGCCCAAGGGCACCCAGGCTGAAAGAGGCCACGAAATCATAAACAGCAAAGACATGCTTCCCCTCACAGCCCCTTCTAAGACTTGAGACTTGGCCATCTTCTTCCAGCAACACTGCCACCAGCTAGTTTCTCTCTCAGGTCAGCTCCTACCAAGTCCCAGTCCGGGCGAGACCTTGTGCTCTGAAAGCCTAGCAAAATATAATCATTTAATGGCACCTTTTGCATAGGTCTTCTATTCTTGTTATCTCATTTACTCTTCATGAAAACTCTGGGAGGCCCATTGGCAAACATGGTTATCAATGTGGCAAACATTTATATAGCATGTTAAAACGTGCTGGGACCATTTAGTCCTTACACTAGCCCCAAGCCATAATATTATAGCACCCCACCCCCATCAATGGGGAACCTGAGGCAAAGAACAGCTAAAGAACTTGCCCAAGGTCAGCACTTAGAAGAGTCCCAGCCTCTGCATTTGCTGAATGACAATAATGGTGAACCCCAAGTAGTGGTGAGGGGAGGCAATGACACTAGGCAGGAGAAATGCCTGATGCCATCAGAGTGAGAAAAGGTTCTTGGTGAGGGCCAGCTATTGCTCCATGACTCTCCTGTGTTAGGGATAAGGAAACAGAGAGGTTGCCTGACCTGCCTAAGGCTACACAGAAAAATGGCTGGGAATGACGCTGAACTGGCGCTAAACCCAGGCTCATCTCCCTCCATCCTGTTGACAGATGGTAGTTCCTCTCTTCCTACCTGGCCCCAAAATGCCTGCTCTCCTGTGTCCTCAGTGCTATTGGCCTCCTGTGGCCAGAACAGGAAGGCCAGTGAGTTGGGCCCAGGCTGCAGCAAGAGTCTGGACAGGAAGCCAGGTATTCCAGGCTGCTCTTGACTTGCTGTGTGTCCCTCGGCAAATCTAAGCACCTCTTTGGGCACCAGTTCATCTGTGAAATGGGTGGGCTGGTACCTGTGCTCACCAAGGGCCCTCCCTGCATTGAGGAGTGTGTGTTTAATATTAATAACAATTTCTGGAAGAAGTCAGTTTGTCTAGAAGGAAGTAGGCTGTAGGCACACCACAAAAGGTGTTAATCCAAGGGGCCCCCAATCCTCTCAGATGACCAAAGAACAATTCAAGCCTCGGTTGCCTCATATGCCAAATGGAGACAGTAAGAGCTGGTATACACCTGGCACACAGGCGCAGTCACCAGGTGTGACGAGCGCTTTGCATTTCTCGCTGACCCTTCTCACCACCCGGGGAGCAAACGAGGTCATGCGCCTCTTCGGAGGTCTCTGTGATTTCGGTTATCTGTGCTCCAAAAATATATGTACAATAAGATATTTTGAGAGAGATATCACATTCCCATAACTTTTATTACAGCACATTGTTGTAATTATTCTATTTTATTATTAGTTATTGTCGTTCACCTCTTACTGTGCCTAATTTAGAAATTAAACATCACAGGTATGTCTGCAATAGGGAAACAGGGTGTCTACAGGGCAGGCACCAGCTGCACTTTCAGGCAGGCATCCGCTGGGAGTTTTGGAACACATCCCCTGAAGATACTGGGGACTACTGTACTCCTCTTCTTTTTTTTTTTTTAAAGATTTATTTATGCATACAAAGCTGGGGTGTAGGCCAGAGGTGTGGGGGGTGAGAGGATTCACTAAAGACAGAGTGGGAAGCAGAACAGATAGAGCTACTGAAATACACTGCTGAGGGGAGCAGCGGGCGAGGCAGGAGAGGTCTGGTGCGCCATGTGGGAAGCTCCCTGGCTGGGGATCGAACTCGTGCTGCAGTGGCTGCTGATAGCTTCATAGTGCTGAGACTGAACCCCTTGTGCCTCCAGGGAGGCCCTACTGTACTCTTATTCCCATTTGACAGATGAGGAAAGGAGGCACCAGGAGATGAAGTCACTTGCCCAAGATCAGAGCACCAGTGGGGTGCAGATGGGGTGCCTGGGTTGCAGCCAGGCACTCTGCTCCTTCCCGCTCACCACCATTTTGAGCACTTGAGAGGATGAATGAGAGAGGACAGAGGTCCCGGGCACCTTCTGGAACCATCTTGGGAACAGGGGGCATCAGATCCAGGCCTGTAGCTTCAGTGTGCCCTCTGCCCCGAGGCCCAGGCCGCCCTCATCAGAGGCACTGGGCCCGGGTGTGGGCCCCGGGCGGGGAGACAGCCTGGGCCAACAGCTGGGGGGAGGAGAGGGCCGAAGCGAAGCGAGCAGGCACGGCAGTGACCAGAGACAGGTGGCGAGCTGGTGACTAAAACAGAGGCGGAAAGAGACTGGAATTGGGTGATAAAAATGTCAGTGTGTGTGTGTCTGTGTGTGTAAACACACGTGCCCACGCACATAGCCCGCACCCTCTTGCACAGGCTCTGCAGGGGTGTGAGCGTCCTGTGATCTCGAGGCGGCAGCCCCCCCACTGCACCCCGCACTCTGTCCTGTCTCTGACCCAGCCTCCCCTTCCGCCCAGTCATGCCCCGCACCGCTCCGCTCACCCACCTGGCCTGCCTCATCCCCTGCCCACTGAGTCATTCATTCATCTAATGGAGAGATATGACTTGTTCCAAGTTCTCTTCTGGCTGCTGCTGCGAAGACTGCGATGAACCAGACAGGAGGAAGGACCTGCCTCCAAGGGGCTGACACTCGGGGGGGGGTGCGGGGGGGTGCGGATGATGCACAGTGAGAGACACAAGCTCTGACTGTGCTCACTAGCGGCGGGAGAGAAAACGGGAGATGTGATAGCCGGAAGCCCGCGTCAGGGAGGCTTTATCCACGAGGGCAGGGAGGGCCTCTGGCTGGGGTGACATTTCAGCTCTGTCCTGAAGGAGTCAACTGTGCCACCATCTGGGGTTAGAGAAAGCAAGGCAGAGGGACAGTGGTCCAGGCAGAAGGGGCAGCTTCAAACAGAAGGCCTGCCACTCGGGGCACGAGGCAACAGGGTGAAGGCCCTTGGGTAGGGGCCCTTGGTGAGGCTGAGTGGCAGGAACAAGCCCAGCGGCTGGGGTCACCAGGGTCTCCGGGGTCCCTTCTCTCTCTCACGCCAGGCCGCTCTTTCCCTCAGTAACGCAGGTCTGTGTTTCTGGGGCTCCTGTTGGGCCTGTCCCACACTACACAGGACTCAGGCCTGCCCTCAGCATGCCTGCCTCATGGCAGACCCATTCCCAGTCTCCCTCCCCGCAGCCTCCTTCCTCCATGTCCCAGTCTCCCCAGTCCCCCTGCCCTCCCACTCCAGGCCACCTCCCAGGCTCCAGCCCACAATGTGTCTCCTTTGCCTTCATTCTCCCACCAACCTTCCTCTGTCTCACTTGCTCCCCTTCCTGTCCTTTTGAGCCCCACCCCTGGTCCCTTCCTTGGACGCTGAGACAACAACCCAGCTGATGAACTTCCCATCGAAGCTTCTACTCCAGCCCAGCACCTCCCAGTCCCCAACCAAGGGTGCCTGGTCACCTGGAGTCAGAAAATGGGGGTTCAGTCCCAACTCTGCCCTTAACAGTGATGTGACCTTGGGGAAGTCAGTTACCTCTCCAGCCCTCAGTTTACTCCAAAAGGAAGTATCACACCCTGCCCATCTTGGGGGTCAAAGTGAGGCTCAGGAGAAATAAACAAGTCACGTGAGGAGTAAGAGACGCGTGCAGCACGCGCTGTGCGCCAGGCCCCCTGCCAGGCATTGTTGGCATGTTGTCCAATCTCAATCCTCAGGACAACCCTGAAGATACGATTATTGCTCTCAGTTCATACAGGAAGAAACTGCAGATCAGAGATGTTGGGCAAGTTACCCAAGGTCACACAGGAAGAAAAACCAGGATTTGCATCCAGATCATCTGACTCCCAGATCTGTGCCCTCAACCACCACGTGGTGAACAGACCTCAGAACCCTGGGGAACCCTAAGGTACTATCAGAAAGACAACCAGGCCCCTGGACTGACATCCCCACCCATCATGGACCCTGCTTCCCTCACTCTCTCTCAGAGACCCTTTCCCTAGGCCTCCCACACACCCTACCCGGTCTCTCCAGCTTCCCAGCCTCTGCTCTCAACTCTGGGAGAGACCCTTGCCCTCTCCGCACTCCTTACATCTGGCAGCTCCTTTCTACCCAACCCACCCCCTCCCCAAATCTCCAGTTTCCCTGAGCTATGACTAACACGCAAGCCATCAGCCTGTGCCCAGCCCCCTTCACCCCTCCACACCACCTCCCACCTCCCCAACCTAGCTGCCCAGGCAGCTCCAGCAGGCAGGGGCTCTCTGACCCACTCTGATGAGGACTCCCATCCCCTGCCTCCTCCCTCCCATTAGGCCACCATTCCACCACCACCTCACCCCAACCCACTTGCCATTTCTCTGGGTTTTGGAGTATTGGAATAGTCTGGTATCAGGTGATCTGGGTTCCAGTTTGGATTCCTTACTTGCTAGCTGTGTGACCTTGGCCAACATACTTAACCACTCTGGGCCTAAGTTTCCTCATTCAGTCTCTCAACCTACCTATCAAACCAGGAGGTTAGTGAGGACCCAATGAAGCTATGAGTGGCAATCTGCTTTGAAAATTAGACCATGAGAGAAGAGGTGTTTTGATCACAAAGCTGGCACTTGCCTTCCTCAAAGTAGTAGTGTAACTCTGGTTGAGTCACCTTTCTGGGCCTCAGTTTCCTTATCTATAAAATGGGGTAACACTAGTCACAACCTCACAGTCAAACTGCTGAGAGTTAACATGTATAAAACACTCAGAACAGTGTCTGGCACTGTTGGTTATTTTTATTATTGTCATTTTCTGATGCCTGACTGTATATTCAGTAAAAATTTAATGCTGATATAAACCTTCAAATTCCCTCCCTCAACCACTAGTTCTTCCTTCTATTTGCCAAACCATGTCTCCCCAAAGACAACGGTCATTCATCACCTTTCCCTTCCCTCCACCCCAAATGCAGGGGATTCTTTCCCACCAGCATTGAGACTCTTGTTTCAAAGGCCAAAAAAGCAGGGGAAGCCCAGATGGCAGGCAGGCCCTTCCACCCACCTCCCTGGTGACCTTGAGTAAGTTCCTTCCTGTCTCTTAACCTCAGTTTCCTCATCTATCAAATGGGGTAATGACCCTGAGTAACAGCCAACAGGGTCCTGGTAAAGACCCAGCCCATCAGTGTGTGACAGGGACTGTGGCTTCATTAACACGACACCTCAGGCCAGGAGCACCCCCAGGCTGTCAGCTTGGCCACCTTGGGCCTGGGGTCATTCCTCCCATTCCCCCAGCACCCTCTCTGCTCCAGAAACCGCTCTCCTTAAGTCCCCACTCATAGCCCCTGCAAACAGCCTGCTCTGAAGACACAGGTGCCGCCCTCCTCCCCGTCACTCAACACAACTAACCCAGGCAGACTCCTGGAACTGGGCCTCTCTTGGCCTGCAGATCAGGGGCATGTCAGCCCGTCCCACGGCCCAGGATGCCCCAGTTCCCCCCAGCAGAGAACAGTCCTGGTCACACCACCCAATTCCACAGACCTGTGCGCCTGGAACCTCCTACCCCTGTCCCCGTTGCCCCCATCTCCCACCTCAGGGTCACCCGATCTCAGGCCCCAAACCTCTGGCTGTCTCTGGAGGCCACCCCTTCCCTCCTCTTCCCTCCTCGCCTCTGAGCAGTGCCCCCTCCCCATGGGGAGCAACACACACTCACACACACACTCTCTCTCTCCATTTATTGCCAGGTGTGAACATCTCAGTCCCAACCTGTGTCCTTCCCCACAGCATCCCCAAATCTGGGTCCTGCTACACTCAGCCTGGCCCAGTAACCGCCCCCATCCTGCTATTTCAGCAAATCTGCCCAGGGAATGGCAGTACCCTCCAGTTCTCTCCTAAAATTCCTTCTCTCTCATCCCCGGATTAGACCCCAGGGCCCTTCTGAGAATGTTGGGTGTCCAAGGCCCCCAAGACCTCTCCTGCCACCTTGTGTCTTAATGGCCTCCAACCCCTTCCAGTCACTGTCCCCAAAAGGTTCACTGAGACATGAAGTGCCTCCAAATACTGGGGTGCCCCTGCCACCAACCTCCAGTCTCATCATTTGCCCAGAAGTCCCACACCTCCCCCACGCCACCCCCACGCGCTCCCCAAATATTGGGGTCCCGCCCCCCCATTCCCCCCACCCCTAAGCTCACACTCCGCAGCTCCTGAGTCCGATCCTTCATCCTGCGACGGCTCCTCCTCCTCCTCCTCGTTCTCCTCCCGCTTCTGCTGCTCCCTGCCTCCTGCCTCGGTGCTGGAGGCCGGGGTCTGGGGGCGCCGGGGGGAACCCGAGCCTCTGGGGGGGGGTCCCGCAGGCGGGGGCGGACCCGGGGGAGGCTGGCCGAGGGCCGGGCAGGGTCAGGGGCCTGGGCCGGGCTCGGCTCTGCCGGGGCTGCGGTGGCGATGCGGCTGCGGCACAGGCTTGGATGGAGGGATGCGGGAGCCGAAGCGCGGGGGAGGGGGGCGGAGGGAGGTAAGGAGGAAGGGAGGGAGGGGGGAACCGGAGGGGGCGG
>PVIJ01011196.1:0-55913 GCA_004024925.1 Scalopus aquaticus | reverse complement strand
GTATAGAAGAAAATATAGGCAAAACTCTACATGACATACATCTCAGCAAAATCTTGAAAGACACATCCCTCAAAGCAAAGGAAGTGAAAGACAATATAAACAGATGGGATTATATCAAAATAAAAAGCTTCTGTACAGCAAAAGAGACATTAACCAAAACTAACAGACACCCTACCAACTGGGAAAAGATCTTTGCACATCTTTGTCTTTGAAGACTAAAACAACCTCACATGAAAATTTTTATTAATTATCTGCCTCCAGTTCTAACCATTATCTGTACTCTATACCCAAGAGATAGTCATCAGGTGTGATATTTAGTTCTTTAACTTGTTTCTATACTAGTCCTAATTAAAAAGCTCCCCTCCCCACTATCCCTAAGCTTTTTGCGAACTCCCTGGGAAATAGAATAAAATGAAATTGATTTTCTTCTTTATCAGCAAAGCTTATAAATTGAAAGCACAAATCCCAGGAAGCTCACACATTAAATTTATTTTAATGCTACTAATTGAACCAAAATACCCCTTTTTGATTAAGTTTTGAAAAACAACCAAATTTCAATCATATCTTATATTTCTGTTTTCCCATTAGAATGGGAAATATGTCCCATGTGTTCTTTTAAAAAGATTTCTTATTTTTTGGAAGAATTATTCACCGTTTCTGGACCAAACCCTTCCTTTTTGCTAGCTTTTTCTTACAATGATGTCCTCTTCTTACATGCTTTTATTTGCTAATGGGTTTTCCTCTTATCCTTTGTGTTACAGACACAAATTTGCCTTGTTTTTTTTTTTTTTTTTCTGATCTCACGGAACTGTTAACAATTCCCCTTATCTAAGACTACAGGAAAAATTAAAGTGATAAATCTAATAATGGTAATACTTTAGAGCATTAGTTTCTGTCCTTTCACTATCCTATGCATATCTGACTCAGTTCTCTGGCCTTTCGATTGGTTTGAACCAATCACAAAGTTCTCATTGTCCACAAGCAAGGCTACGGAAAGGATAAATGACAGAGATCAGGTTTCTAATGACATATTTATGAAAGCTCCCATTTGCATGCTCACATGAAGTCCTTAAGTTAGATTCAACACGTAAAATTTCCAAACAATTTGAATCCCAACTTGAAGAAAAGATTTCATCTATCTATTAGCTAGGTAGGATTGCACTCATTCAGAGAGGACTGCCTTGGGTGACACAAACAAAAAAATTACAATAGAAACATGAAGACTGATGTCTGAATTTCCATTTCCCTCCTTCCGCTGACCTTATTGAAGAAAAGTGAGAAACACACGTGGAGGTTTGTTGCCCAGGAAAAGAACCTGGCCATTTAACATTTAAAGTCATAACCCAACTAAAGGCAGAAGATCAAAAGGACTGCAACATGGAGAAGGGACAAGGGACAACTGTACCAGGCAGGGCAGATTTTTGTTTGACTGCCATTTCCCAGCAGGTATGTTAGTTCTTGAATCCTCATGGCTTCCCTTAAGGTGATGGGACAAAGGACACTGCATGGGCCTCCTGCCCCTGCTCAGGCACACACAACACTTTCAGTGAGCTCTAGATTAGACTGCCTGAATCTCTGCGTTTGTTTCAATAAAAAGGCTCCTTTATCATATGTAAAAATAGAAAAATAGATAATTATGAATTCAGTAATGGAGTAGTAAGTACAGCAAAACTCAGTGTAGTATCCCCTTCTAGAGGAAAAAAACAAACGTTTGGTGCTCTGTAACATAAGCGAATAACATCATAGGAAAAAACAAAGCCATATCTCCGAGGTCTTGCCTAGTGTCCTAAGGTGTTCTGAGGGGCTGCGGAAGCTCATGGGTTACTAGGGAGACCCATGGAAGGGTTGTAATACTTCTATGAGATTCTATGGGTCCTTGAGAAAACTATTACAAAAGAAAAAAAAAAAAGTTTAGTTTGAATATACAGATAATTCTTCTGGTTCAAGAAAAATCTTTTCCTTGAAAAATAGGAATCTGTGCCATTTAAGAAGAATTTTTCAGAAGATACTGCAGCACTGTCGATAAAGTTAAAAACCAGAACTAACTTAAAACCCCATTTTCAAATACTGGCATATATTTAGTATAGAGTTTTGGAAAGTATTAAAAATGATATTATAGTTTCAACTGATTGACATGGGAAAACATGTTCATAAGATACTTGAAGGTTTTAAATCAGATAACAAAATATGAAATATGGTATAAACTCATTTTATAATTTTCTATATATTTATATCATGTATAAAACTTTATATATAATACAATACATATTCACATATACATATTCATATGTGAAAATGCATTTGTATTATATGTATCATATATTATATATGAGTATCTATATGTGTCCATAAGCTCCTCATCCCTTTCTTTCCTCACTCTCTCCTGAAATTCACAAAAGTCTAAACTAATCAGTCTGTCAAGGTAGGACAAAAGGAAGTAAACAAAGGAAGGAAATGCTTCAGCAGGTATAGAAAAGAACTCACAGGATATACTTTTTGTCTCTCCTCACAAGGTGATTATTTTTCTAATCACTCCAAGTAACTTGAGGGTATGGATTTTGGAATCAAAAAGACTTAGATGCATCCTGCCTTCTCCATTAATCTCTTCCTACCTTTTCCATTATTGTCTGAAGATACTTCTGTTGTTCTGATCTCAACAATTGAGCTAACACAGGCACAAATTCACACCACAGCACCTGACACCTGGTAGGTCCCTTCCTCCTTTTCATTAGTATCAGTGGTGCGTACAACCATGTTAATGGCCTTAAGTAATGTATCTAGGCCACACGAATAAACATTTTCCTTGAAAACTCCTCAACAGGCCGTGTAGCAAAGTGAGGTTTGGGACCTTCCCAAAGACCAAGCATTTGAAAATGAGAACAAGTTCCTGAATAAAACCAAACCACAGCCAGGTTGTAGTCATTATTCTCCGGACCCAGTTCCAGAGTCCTCGTTAAACAGAGGGCGCTGCCTGTTGGCCAGGCTTCCCTCTCCAGCACTTTTTCCTGTGATCTTGGCCTTATTTGAATTCCCATCTGTGTCTTCTGTGCTCTGTGCAGACGAGGAGCACAGGCAACTGCCGGCAGAGCCACGGGCTGCAGGCGTCTGGCTGCCTGAGGACTGGAAAGCAGCCGCCGTCACATTGGAACCAAATGAGAATGTATTTCACGGCACTCATTCACCCCTGTACTACATTAACACAGAAAATAAACTCATAATTAAGAGTGCTTTTGTTTCATGTACTTTTTTCCTAAGGTCTCTAAGGAAGAAAAACTGCAGACCCAAGAGAAAAATGTGTATTGATTTCTAGGTACTATCTCAAGGTAATATTATCTTCAACTAAAAGAAAGAAAAAAGCTCACATTAAGGTGTATTCTCGCAAATATCAGTAGCTCTGCCTCTTACTCCCCAGGAGATGTTGGGTAAGTCGTTAAAACTTTCTATGCTTTAGCTTTTCTAGCTATAAAATGGGGTAATAACAGTGAGCATTCAAGGTTATTCAGCAATAAAACGATCAAATTTACAAAACACTTGGTACAGTGCATGGCACAAAAAAAGCATTAGATAACATTTTGATAAATACACATATACCTATCATTGGACGCAAGGAACAGACTAGGGTGGGGAGAAGAAAGGCAATATTTAGTGAGCATCTACTTTACTAGGTAATTTCACGTATTATCTCATTTGTTTCTCTGGCCAAATTGGAAGTGGGATTAATGATCTATTTCTACAGAAAAGAAAACAGACACTCAGATATATAATACAATGACTTGCCCAAATATACACAGCTAGCAGGTGACTGAGCCAAAATCTGAACAGAGGTCAACCTAAATCCAATTCTTTGTAGCAACCATGCACATATAATTCATAGTGAGAAGGCAGCTCCCACTTAATTCATGCTCAAGTCCATGCCCATTATTTCACTTGATTCTTACAAGAATCCCTCCTTTATAAGAATTAGCACAGAGGACCAGCCCCTTTCACTGCCCTTTATGCATTCAATTCAATCTTTTGTCTCTCCAGAGGTCGATAATGAAAGTGAGCAAGGTAGCAGGAGATATCATGATCTGTGGGTTCTCACCCAAGTGCTCACAATTGCAAGACTTAGCTCAATCTTCAGGGCACAACAACAACAGGGTTTATTTACAAAGGGGTGATAGAGAAAGAGGGGAATGTTTCTCAGGCCACAAAGGCCGACTGGCCTACCCCAGAGAGCGTCCAGTGTCCGGAAGTCCAAACCAGAAGCCTCTTGGGGAAGATGGCGGCCCTGTGCCTAGAACTGGCGGCGGTGGGCGAGGCTCCAACTAACCTGTGGCAGCTGGGGTGGTCACAGATGGCGCTGGCGAGGCCACAATTTGAAGTTGGGCTGGTCAGTGCCACGCCCAACCTGAAAGCTCTCACAGCCGGTGCCAGAGGACCACCGCACCAGTGTGCACAGCTTTTTAGAGATGCCTTGCACAGGCCAGTGGCCCTCCCGAAGAACGCAGCTTAAGTGGAAGTCCTGTAGGCCTGGGGGAGGGGGTTACTGCAGAAGCCCTTCCTCAGGAAAGCGCCTGCATGTGTCCGACCCTGATGCTGTGCTCAAACGCAGCGAAGCCTCCCGCTTACAGCGCCTTCAGGGTCCCCGCCTCTCAAACCTGATTGGTCCATTTTTGAAACCAGCTGTTTCCAACACTTAATTGGTGCCAGTGCAACCGAACCTCATTGGTGCCAGTGGAAGCTCAAGTCTAAGTGATTTTCAAAACCAGCTTAGGATTCAAAACCCAAAGTTTGGTAGTGAGTCAGACCTGCCCTGCCGGGTCTCTCTCCAGAGCTGGGCAGGTCAGCCTTGCTTTATGTGAGTGAATGACACGGGCGAGATTTAAGACCCTCATGTCTTCAAAACTGCCGTGTTTTGTCAATGTTGTTTTTAATTTCTCTCCCCCCTCCCCACCTCTAAAATCCAAACCCAGATATGCTGGGGTCAACATCAAACCCAGCTGCCGTGGAGTAGCCCAGGCTGATGCTGCTCAGCTCGAACCCCGGTGCCTCGAGAGAACCAAAGGCTGCTCTTACATAAATAGGGCACGACCCTCGCCCCAGACCAAGAGAGTTACAAATTTGGCTTTCAAAATGGCATGCTATGTATTCACTTGCCACAAATTAATAAATTGGAAAAGAACATTATAAGAAATATAACCTGAAAGGAACCTTATTAGAAATATAACCTGTGTACCCAAAATGGAAAGAATGTAGTCGTACTAGGAGGGAAACAGACATTTAAAAGCAGTGGTCTCCAGTATTTTACTCCTTTAGCAATATTATTTTAGGAATATATCTCCAATTCACTCACATAAAGTAGACATATATACAACTGATAAAATAAGCATAAGAAGGAGTTCGGAAAACTTTTTCCAGGTTCTACTTAGACATCACTGACTCAAAAGGGTGAGATAGAAGAAAGGAGAAACAGAGGAGAAAGGAGATAGATGAGGGAGAGGAAGGGAAGTAGAGGGGGAGGGAAAGAACAGAAAAGGACTAAAGATAGAAGGAAAGGAGCAAAGGAGAAGGGAAAAGGACAAGGCAAAAAGAAAAAAAAGGAGACAAAAAAAATTGAGTACTCATTTTCCCAAAAGATTTATGGTTCAGAAAACATTTAGAACATCTTCAGTTGAATAACCTGAATCTCCACTTATTTCTGAAATCACACCTACACAGAGGCTCTCTACTTAAAGCTTTGGAAACTTTCTTCTTCGTTCTTCATATTTCTTTTTGGATTCTGAGGAGACCCAGGTGAGGTTCCCAAGGCCAGAATCCCTGGTGCAGGAGTCACAGTTGTGCGCTGACTCTGAAAGCGGCAGCCACCTGAGGCAATGGCCGCCATGAGCTCCACTTTTTGGAAGGCACTGGCAACATTACTCCAGCATGGCCGCGGACACGGACTCTCAAGGGCTGTCCTCGCTTCGTTATGGCCACTACCTGTGTCTGACAAGCCTTCAAGAACGCTAGTACCTCTTCCCCACAAAAGGCTCCTCCTTTTCATTTCCTCTGTAACAACATCCCCCCAAAGCTCCACAGGCTGGTGGAGAGTGCGGAGTGATTGATAACTACTGTGTCTGCCAGCAGAGGTTCTACCCACAAGGATCACAGATGGCTAAATGACTTGTAGTACTTCTCTCACCAAAGAATACTGGGCTCAGACAGCCAGGCCAGGTTCAGCACAGAATACTTTCAGTCAAACCCACAGAAGAGACTTTTCAGTCATAAGCTTTTACTTGAGTTGTTATCAGAGTTTTCCATCACTGACTGTTAAAGAAAGTATTAAAAGGTTCCACACAGACTTCTGCTTTACAATTTTAGTTCTCCAGCAAGGCTATGTGCATCAAAATGCAGTTGAGGAGGGAAGCATGCTGGTGATGTCTACTATCTGCTTGCTCAGGTGTGCAAAACCTTTTCCCTAGGGGCCAGCTGGCCTCCTCAGTCAGCAACAGTGACAAGAAGAATAGGATAAACCTCTGCTGACTTTGGGGAGGTGGCATGCCACATAATTGGGCTGTAAAATGAACTATCTATTCTGGTCACTGTATTCAATGCTTGGAAATCTGAGAGTTTGTTTGTTTGTTTGTTTGCCTGCCTAAGGGAAAGCGCAGTGTGATGAAAAAAACCATTTTAAAGTGAAATCCACCTAATTTTGAATGCTAGCTTTGCCAAGAACATTAGCTGTGTGACTTTGAGCAAGTAACTTGGCCTCTTTAAAGCCTTGATTTCCTTGGCAAAGAAACAGGAGAAATAATTTCTACCTTGAAAACTGGTATAAAAAGACCATATAGGTGTGATGGGCAAATTTACTAAAATTACTAGTAAATTGTATTGTCCTTGCTTTATTTTTTCTCTTCCTGCTCCTTTCAAGCAGGTAGGCAAAACTGTCATTCTTAGTCTCATGGATTTGAGTTAGTTCGAAAATAGAGGTGATCAAATATCAGACACTTCCTGTCATATGTAAACACAAAAGTCCATTGAAAAAAGAATGTCCAACAATAGTTAGAAAATGTGATATGGAAAGATACCACTTATAATAGCAAGTAAAGCCACAGACCTAAATTAGAAGAGATCTGGTTATATAAAACTCTAAATAAATTCAGTGTTATAAAATTACAAAATTGTTCCTTGTCCCCTAAATTTGTACCTTAAATATAACTCAATAAAAATATTGGAAATTTCCAAACCAATTATAAACTTTATGCAGAAGAGCAAATGGCTAAAAATAACCAAGAAATTCCTAAAGAATGAGGTACAGCAGGTGGGAGGTGGGAAGAGATTTACCTAATCAGATTTAAAGCTGATTATAAAGTTAGTGACAGTGCAGTAATGACACAAAGACAGACCAACAGCACACAACAGAGAGCCCAGAAATGTACCCACACATATATGGAAACATGATAGATGACAGATGGCACTGCAGATCATTGAGAAAAGATAAATGATACCGAGACAATAGTCGTATGCAAAAATAAATGGAATAAGATTCCTCCTTCATGTCAGGTCAATTAAAGATAATTAAAGACGTGTGTGTGTGTGTGTGTGTGTGTGTGCGCGCGCGCGCGCACGTGTGTGTGCATGCATGTATAACGAAGTTGGAGAAGGAAAATTTGTATGACAACTAATGACATACCATAAGGAATAGTTTGATAGATTTAACAACTCTAATTAATATATATATTAATCTCTTTAAAAAGTTAAAATACAAGTTACAAATTGGGGAAAAATGTTGCAACATAAAAGACTGACACTGGATTAATAAGAACTTCTACAAATCAACTCAGAAGAGAAAAACAATGCAAAAGTAAAATGGGCAAAAGAAATGAACAGATACATTATTTTTAAAAAATAAATAAAAATTCAATAAGCAGGGCCTTCCTCGTGGCTCCGGAGCTAAAGTATTAGTGCTATCAAGCTATCACCAGCCACTGTGGCCTGAGTTTGAAGTTTGATCCCCGGCTAGGGAGCTGACCCACATAGCACAGCAGACCTCTCCTGTCTCGCCCGCTGCTCCCCTCAGCAGTGTATTTCAGTAGATCTGCCTGTTTTTCTCCCCACTCTGTCTCTGGTGAATCTTCTCACTGCCCCCACCCGACACCTCTGGCCTACACCCCAGTTCTAGTATGCATAAATAACAATAATTTTTTTTAAAATGCTCATAAGCAAATGAATATATTCTCAAGCTAATTTGCCAGAAAAAAAAATTGAACCACAAAATACAATTTTCTTAGCTCTATTTGGCAACTATTTAAAATTCTGACAAAACTGAGTGTTATGGAATAATAGTTTATAGTCTACTTATATTTTTACTGTATTTTTTTAATTTAATGTCTATCCTTTACATTACTGTGTATCCCCCCACCACCAATTTACCCGTGAACCATCACCATAGTCCCTTGTGCTCTTTTCTCCCTTATTTTGGTCTACTATTGAAAAAGTTTACTCTATTTTGGAAAATAATTTTTCCTCATCTAGTAATATTAAAAAGTATGCATGATCTTATTTAACAATGCCATTCTTAAATATATATGTACATTTGGGAACTCTTCCCACCCAGGCACCAAAACACACAAGAGATGTTGAGCATCAATCGTGATAGTCTCAAACTGAAACCAAACTAAAGTTTTATCAGCAGCAGACAGATGAATCAACAATGGTTTAATTACATGATGGAATGCTATAGCATAGTGAAAATAAATAAATGTATTCAACTATCAACATGGACAAATCTCATGAGTCATGTGAAATGAAAAAAGTGAGTTGCAGAGGAACATACAAAGATGACATTCATGTAAAATTCAAAATGACACAATAGTAGACAATATATTGTTTAGGAATACACAGATACGAGGTAAATCCATACAGAATAGCAAGATAGTAATAAACACAAAGAAATCTTTCCTCTCCAGTGAATGTGGGAGGCATAGCTAAGAGGACTAGAAGTGACTGCCAAAAGAAATTGTTATTCTCTTTTTTAAGCGGCACTATAGCTCCAAGGGTTTGCATTATATTAAACTTCACATATATTACACGTTGCCTATATTCCAACTATGTTTAAAATTTTTCAAAATCATATTAATAGACTTGTGGACTACAAAGAAGGCCAATAAAATGTTAAGAGAGATTTAATGGGAGTTATGAGAAGGATTCTTCATATTTTGAGAAGTTACCAAAAGCCAACTGCCTGGCTCTCCTTTGGGAAGATAGGGTATGCAAACATAAAGCCTAGAATCATGAGAGCCATTTTCCCTCCACAAAGGGATAGATTTTTGAATCAATCTCTTATCATAAACTCTGTATAAAATATTTTTAAAGATTTATTTTCATTTATTTATGCATACAAGAACTGGGGTGTAGGCCAGAGGTACAGGGACAAGCGAGGATTCACCAGAGACAGAGTGGGGAGCAGAACAGGCAGATCTACTGAAAATACACTGCTGAGGGGAGCAGCGGGCAAGACAGGAGAGGTCTGCTGTGCCATGTGGATTAGCTCCCTGGCCAGGGATCAAACTTAGGCCACAGTGGCTGGTGATAGCTTGATAGCCCTGAAACTTTAAGCCCTGCGTCACCCGGAGGCTCAACTCTATATCAAATTCGATTGATCATAAGATCTGTCTTAAGCTGGCACCTTGATAACTCTGTTAAGCTGCTGAATCAAAGCAATCCTGAAGCTTATACTACTTACTGGTAGACCATCCAGATACATAAGTAAGTAAGTCATCCCCTTGCTTAAAATACATAGATATTTGGAGGGAAAATTTTTCCAAAATACTAGAAAACTGTCAAATAAGAAAATAAAACTGGAGCACCTAAGATGAGGCAAAACCATACAGAATAGCAAGACAGTAATAAACACAAAGAAGAGGGAGGAAAAATACTTTTAGGGTAGAGGGAAAGAGCAATGGGAGGGGAGAAAAAGCTCTATCACCTCCCACTCCACCATCCCCAACAAGGAGACATAAGCATTGTCCAGGAAAGACCTCAGGGGGGTTTCTCTGCACTGTCATAGACAAGAGGTAAGTGGGCAAGTGTAGCAAGTGTAGACAAATGAGCAACGACCAGAATTTAGGCACAGCGCTATCAGGTGGAGGCAGAGGCCCAAAAAAGGTTACCTACACAATATGGGAGCATTAAAATCAGAATTTAGTATTTCAAATAAGAAAACGTGCTGTCTGTTTACAATAGCCAAGATATGGAAACAACCCAAATGCCCCAAAACAGATGACTGGATCAAGAAGATGTGGTACATATACGCAATGGAATACTACTCAGCATTCAAAAAAGCTAAACTCATGCCATTTGCAGCAACATGGATGGAGCTGGAAGGGACTATGCCGCGTGAAATAAATCAGAAGGAAAAAGATAAATATTGGATGGCTTCACTTACATGAGAAATATAGAGAAAGCAAATAAAGGGTCAGGAACAAAGACAAAACATGCAAGCTGACACAGATCTGAGACACACAGCAGAGAAGGGGGAGGAAGAGGGGTTAAAACAGGGGAGGGAAGAGCACAAGGAACTGTGGGGATGGGTTATGCATGGGTGTTCTGGTGGTGGGAGACCCACAGGGACTACTCCTGAGGGGAAAAGTCAAATATTATCTCAAAATTAACAAAGATGTAAGAAAATACATTAATTAATCACAAAAAAAAAATAAAATATGCTGTTTCCTGCACAAGCAAGTTTGTAGGCCAAAATTCAGATCTGCTACATGGGCAAAGCCCCAACACAGAATTTCCCAAAGTAGGCTTTAGTAACACTAGTGTCTTGTGAACAAAGGTTTCATGTTGATTTAGGTTTAGAAAATGTTATATGCCACAACCTGTTTTAATGAATTTATAAATGCACCTTAGGATATTAAAATCCCACAATGAATCTTTCCTTAAATGCCTCTGAGCAATGAACTCTTTCAGAGGAACAGCAACAAAAAGCTGACAAACTGGAATTGTACTCAATTTTGGAAATGATCCCCATATGGCAGAGGAAGGGAGCCTGTCTCCCCACAGGGATACCTACCCCTGCCTTCTCCCTATACAAAGCAGAACTCAAGGCTCTATTTATTTCAGTCTTGGAGAGTGACATTTTTCCATCTCCCAGTGAAGCAATGGCCTTCTGCCAGGTTTGAATTCACCATAAGATAAAGTTTGACATTCACTGAATTTGAGTGCTTCTACTGTCACAGTAACAAACTGTTGGTGCAAGTTTCTACTAGTAACTGTTAAATCACACCAGTTTGTCAAGAAAATAGTGAGAAAGCATTCTGCAAAAGCATCCCCCTTCCAGTCCCATCCCCTTAAAATGCCTGTGTTTGCATTTACTGTATCCTTCGGAGATTAGAAATCAGACAGAGAGGACACTTTAAAAATAATATCAGAATAATATCAGAATTTAATAAATTCAGACTATAGAACTGCTGACATTTTTTATTGATTGGAGAAGTCTGGGCCACAGAAATAGCTTTAACTCATGTTGCACTCAAGGTTCTTGAATTGCTTACTTGTGGATTCCTGATGTGGAGGGATGAGTAATGGGAGAAATGCTGATCAGAGATAAGGTGGAGCAGAGTGAAATGCCTGAATTACTGGCGGTTCAGAGAGGTTGGGGGTAAACTCATGGAAGACTGCCCCACACTTGCTCCAGGCCACTGTGTTGCTAAAATAGTTAGAGACAGATTTCACAGCCATGTTTTCCAACTTCACTTTGCACAAGAGGTACTTTTTTTGTAAGATATATTTATTTATTGCATATAAGCTGGGTTTAGGCCAGAAGTTTGGAGGGGGGCAGGGTGAGAGGATTCATCAGAGACAGAGTGAGGAGCAGAACAGGCAGATCGACTGAAATACACTGCTGAGGGGAGCAGCAGGCGAGGCAAGAGGTCTGCTGTGCCATGTGGGAAGCTCCCTGGTTGGGTATCGAACTCTTGCTGCAGTGGCTCTGGATAGCTTCATAATGCTGAGACTTAACCCATTGCACCAACAGGAAGGCCCAAGAGGTACATTTTTTTAAAGACTGTGTGTAATGCTTTCTGATGTCTCTCATGGTTATATATGTGATCAATTATTTGCCTCATTGTATACTATAAAATCTATAATTTATTCAAAAATAAAGACTGGAAAAATTAGAGTCTTTATAAAAACTTCAAAGATTGCGTATGAGTTGGAATAGGCTGAGTCTAGTATTAAGTTGGAGTATAGGGTGTAAACTTGTTTATATATACACATACACTCACATGCATACACAGACATACATATACACACACAAATGTACATATATAATCTATGCATAGCTTAAATGAGTTTTTCACTATTGAGAGATGACAAATGAAGTAAATCTTTCTCAAACTATGAATACACTGCACAAAGATGAAAAAGGAAAATACTAGCACTGGCATATTAACTATGATTGACTTTGGATGTTGTGATTATGACTTTTAGTTTTATGTAAGCTCCAAAGTTGATAAATGGGACTCTTACCTCCAGACCATATAACATGTTCCGACAGAACGAAGCAGTGAAGTGTGACTGGCTTTGGAAATGGCTGGGGATTTTTAACAACAGATATCCATAATATGTAAAGCACAAGAGTGGCTCCAGGACAACGTAGTTAGGGAGGTAAACTTCTAGAAACATCTCTCCATTGCTGAGTTAGCTATATTTATTTATATACCTTAAGAGTGGGTATTTAGATTGTATCATTTATTCCCTATTATAAATAACATTTTCCCTATTATAAATAAAATTCTGCTCAAATTTTAGCTTTTTTTCCTTAGAATGAAGTCCCCAAAAGATTAATCTGTCTATGAATATTAATATCTTAATACTGATATACCAGGAAATATTTATACCAGACATGCAGAGGTAGGTCTGCCTTCATTCGTCAGCTTTAAGTATCACACATTTTATTTAACTTTTACTCATTTGACAAACAGAAAGTGGTGTCTCAGTTTAGCTTTCATCTTCTTTGATGAAGCATTTTTCTGTATATTTCTTTGTCATTTATAGTTCTTCTTTTGTGAACTAAGTTTTTCTTCCAACTCCATTATCTAGTGAGGTTTAGAGGATTTTCCTTCAAAACATATAAATTTTGAATTTTAAGACTGGGCCTCCCTGGTGGCACAACGGGTTAAGTCTCAGCCTATGAAGCTATCCACAGCTATCGCAGCATGAGTTCGATCCCAGGCCAGGGAGCTTCCTACATGGTGCAGCAGACCTCTCCTTCCTTGCCCGCTGCTCCCCTCAGCTGTGTACCTCATTCAATCCACCTGTTCTGCTCCTCACTCTGTCTCTGGTGAATCCTCTCACCACCCCACATCTCTGGCCTAGACCCCAGTTCTTGTACGCATAAATAAATAAATCTTAAAAAAAAAAGACCTTTAACCATTTGTCAAATAATTATTGTGAATATTTTTCTGGTTTGTGTTTTAATTTAATATGTGATAAATGTTATCTGCGTTGTCTTTTTTTCCCTTTGCACTTCAACCTTCAAAATGCTCTCTGCACAAAAAATCAAATAAATATTTACTATTTTTCCTTAGTTTGTGTGATTTTTTTTCAACCATGGAGATTTTTATTTCTATAGTATGAGATGAAAATACAATTTTAATGATTCCCCAGATATCTAATTTTCTCAGCATTCTTTCCTTGGCAATACTTCGATATCAAATATATCAAATGATTCTATGTAGCAGGATGTATTTCTTTTATAATAGAAAAATACTGTAATTTTAAAATTTATAAATGCAGTAAACACCTTGTCAGGGAAGAACTACCAGTGAAGCTTTGTATGCTTTTTAAAATGGTCACTCTACCACCCCCCACCCCTTTTGTCTGCTATGTAAATACTGATCCATCGATCAAATTGCCCAATGTAAAATAAAGGCTTCTGTTCCCATTTTTTATGGGTTTTCTCTTTATTCCCCTCACTGTAGTGATCACAAAAATTAGTGGGGATGCTGAGTTACTCTTCTGTCCCACAGTCCCTGGGGCACACACATGGCCTGGTCAGTGCCAACAGCATTCTGGGGTGGGGGCTAAGAGGGGACAGCAGCTAGGACAGAGATAGTTGGCAATTTTAAGATGACACGGTGCTAGAGAGGAACAGTCAAACAGATGCATCATGTTGCTCCAGTAGGGATAGAAAGAATATTCCATAGTGCTGGCACTTATTCAGAGTGACAGTAGGACAAAAAGCTATTCATGTTCAAGTACAGACATGCTGAAAGAACACTGGGTACAGTCAAGGAAGCCTGAGGCTTGGATCATGGTTTTGCTTCAAATGACCATGAACAACTCAATGAACTTCCGAGGACCCTGGATCGCTCATCTGTAAAATCTAGGAGCTTGCCTATTAGAAAACACAGTTTGAAAGTTCACAGATCAATTGTGCAGGTACATTTAGTTTGGCTTACACTGGTTTTTAATATGTGTGTGTGTAAGTATACACTTTCAGCTTTGCTGTGATAAAGCAACACATACATTTTTAATATTTAAAATTGAGCATCATCTTTCTCTACAAGGGAAACAAAAAGCTTTTTTTTAAACAGACACGAACAAATTTATAATCAAGAATGGCGATTTCAAATGAGATCCTACAAGTTCTGCTGATTCTTCAAGGAATGAAAAGGATCAACTTATCATTAGAAGAGAATTTCATTTTGAAAGCCTCATCTCCTCTCAAACTCCAAGGATATCCATTAAACATCACAATTAAACATGTCAAAGGATAATCCAGTGATTAAATGCCCACTTAACCCTACAAACATCTCAAACTCACCCTTTTCTGACCTCTTTAATCCCATTTTTTACAGATTTTTTTCTCTTTTAAATAACAAGAGAAAATAGTGGCATCTTAGTAAATGCTAACTGTCCAATTTGGGGAAGGATCTAGAAAGCTAAGATTTTTCTTTTTTCCCACAGAGCACCATGGTGTTGATTCCATAAAGTTTTCGTTGAGAATGGAAGGGATAAAAATGAATTTGGAATACAAAGGGATAGAGATTATTTTCCCACTGCATTCTGTCCAAGGTATTTGCCACAAAAAATAAATTGAAAACTATCGTACAAAAGAGAGAAAAGAGTTCTCAAAAACAAGGAGATTGAGCAGAAGACAAGGGGGAGAAAAGACTGCAACTTGCTCTTGAAAACCAGAAAAAAAATCATCAGTGTTTCATTAGTCACCTTTCCCTTCCTTCTTTCTTTCCCTCACACTCATCATAAACCTCATCTTCTTTACCTTCATCATCATCCTCTCCTTTATCAATCTCTTCCAGTCCTTCATCACTATCATCATCTCTTCATCATCTATGTCAGGAATCACAGAGTAAGGCACAACATCTGTTTCTAAAATCTCCTTTTGCTACGCAGCTAGTTTAACTCACTCAAGTTCCCTATCTGGCCTCAAAAGAGGTCTAAATGATCCCCAAAGCCCCTCCCAACTTTATAAATTGATCTAATCCTCTGAAATTCCATGCTAATCCTGCCTTCAAAATACCCAAGAATCTGACCGCTTCTCTCCACCTCCACTGCAACCACTGGGCTCTAAGCCTCGGACATCTCTCATCAGGGGCCCCTGTCCTTCCACCCAAGCTCTTCTGCAGGCTTTTCCCAGCAGGAGTAGCCTTTTTAAAGCACTACTTCATGACTCAAATGTCTCCCAGCTAGGGACACCTACTCTGGCCATCCTATTTTAAATAACAATCCTTTTTCTAGTGTTCTTGATCACCCAGCGCCATTTTCCAGGTAGAACTGTGCCCTGATCACCTACTATAGGGTGGACTTCTATGTGTGGGTTTGTTCTGTTTTTGTCTATTTGCTCCCCTAGAGAAGAAGTTCACTGAAGAGGTATTTCTTCTGCTTTGTTTAGTGGTTGCTAACTCTCCAGTGCCTGGAACACAGGCAGGAGCTGAAGGACTACTCTATAAAAATAGTGAAAAACTGAATTTACGAATATTCTCTTTCTTTCTCTCCCAACTCCTTCTCCACAAACATAAATTATTTCAGTTCCAACAAGTAACATCTATTTACATCATTTCAAAATAGACAAGAGCCCTCTTCTAACCTCTCCTGTCATAGCAAACCACTTTACGCCCACTATGCAGCCTATAAAATTCTCAGCCAGGAAGTCGCTTGCCAAATCAACAAGGGTTGGGAAGATTTTTGTTTGATAAGCAGGTTAATGCTTTATTAAAGTTAGCCCACAAAGACATGAGTTCAAACATGAGGGAGACTTCTTTTCCACAGCCATCAAGTAAGGAATCAATATGAGGATCAATTCATAAAACAAACAAGGCAGCCAGGCCCGAAAAGCAGCCTTGGTCATGCTCATATGAAATAAGTCAAAGGTACATGGTATCATCCATGTTCTGTGAGCCTATCATCCCTCGGGGCACCTCCAGGTTTGTTTGCTGAATTCAAACATACTGACAATAAGATCTTTTGTTTCTCAAGAGTAATACATTCTCTTTCAAAGACTAGAAAAGGTCAGCCCCCCAAGAAAACTGAGCTGCCTGCAACAGCTTTAGGATAAATCTCTTTCAAGTGTGGACTGAATGAGGACATGAGTTTCTGGCTAAGGTGGCCACTTATGTTGAAACAGACCAGCTTCTTCTGCACCAGGAGCTCTGGCCTCCCCCTCCTCTCCTCCTCTCCCTGAGGATTCATTCCCTGAGGGTGTGGCTAAGTCTTCTCAGACACTTCTCAATTTTGCAATCCAACATAATTTAGAAATAAAGAATTAAAGATGGGAGGAATCATTCTAAGGTGGCCAACTTACTGTGTCCAGGAAATGCACTCCCTCTATAAAGACCTCTTCAGCAAGATATTTAGACACACTCACAGGAAATAATGGATATGTGATCCAAGATGAGTTGAATTCCTTTAATTTTAAGAAATACTTGGGTTTTTTTTCCCTTGCAATGTGAGCTGGAGGTCAGAGATATTTCTCAGAAGTCAGCATTTGGGGAGGGCAAATATAAATGTCCCCAAGTCCCTTTTTTGGAAGAATAAAAATAAAAATAAAACCTCAGAGTGATTACAACATTGGGGAGCATGGCTGTGACTCTAAAGGGACACCTTAGATTTTGGCAAAGGCAAGAACTCGGTCTCCCGGGTTACAGGCACACACACACATTTGGGGTCTCCTCCAAGTCACAGCACTCTTAGGCAACTAGGGTCTGGGAGAGAGGTCTGGGGTCTGGGAGAGAGATCAGAGCACGTTAGGAAGGCCCTGGCTTATGGAAGTGTATTCGTAGTAGGTGCCACAGTCCAGCTTATTTGCAGACCTAAGCAACTAGATTTCCTATTTTCTGTTCTTTGCAGGATTCTTCAAGATCGTTTGCTGATCAGCAAACAGCACTTGGCAAGTGACCAAACATGCACAGCCTTCCTAAGAGAGCCACGGCAGGATAGACAAACCTATTATAATTGGCTAGACTGTGACATGAAACTGTAAAGCTGCCAGTGCAAACCAGTGGTGCGCAGGTTCACTATGGCAGTAAAAAATTTAGAGGTAGGGGTCGGTTGAGGGGGCCAATAAGGAATATATATATAGTATTGTGCACACACATACACATATTAGTTGCCTGTGTTCAAAAATCACGACCGTTTATTTAAGACTGGTTTTCTGACTTCTCTTAAAATTTTTTTTAAAGAATTGGCAGCAATGGGTCCTCATTCCAGTGTGGCCAGAGGTGCCTGGAGCCATGCAGAAGTAGGCCATGCCCTCTTCCCTAGGTTGAGTCACTCCATCACCTGCCTGAAGGTTGCAAACATCTCTGCTCTGACCTCTGATGTACCCTACAAAGGGTTATGTATACTCCTAATCTCTGATTGAGTCTTATAAGAAACAGACAGCAAGGAAAAAGTGGGAGGGAAGAAGAAAAATAATGTAATGAAGGCAGGAATGGGGTCACGACCTAGGTGTCCACCACACAGTTCTACACACCTAGCCAGAGATGAGCCTCTCCTTCGCAGCTGGCCTACCTTAGAGTCTGACACCAAACTAAGTCAAATTCTTCCTTTGGTGAAATTCAATCTTTCTACAGTAGTAACATGAAATCCCAGGAAGCAATTAAATATGAGAGAACAGTATAGGTCACACAAAAGAGCCCAAATGTGTGGTATTGGTGATGAACATATCGGGGTGGTCCCTGGTGGGAAAGGGGTCTGACAAAGCAGCCCTGGGTTGGGCCTCAGGAGATGAATGCATCACGCTTTGGCAGAGCCAGCCCTGGATGGAAAAACGGAAAACACAGTCTGGCAAAACAACAAGAGCCAAAGGTGTCACATTCATTTAGCCACCAGGCACTGTCCAGCAGCTCTGCTTTACTTCCTGAAGTATTTTCCGTGTTAGGTTGTTGTCAACTATGGAAACTGGAAATCTAGTTAAAAATGAAATGCCTTTCAGAGCTTAGTACGTAAGTACCTCAGCTTTTAGACTCGGAGACCCAATTCTCTCTCTTCAAATAAAGATTGCTCGCGAATGACTGCACTGACTTATTTGGTGTGGGGGTGAAGGCAAAGCTACTCAGAAAGAAAGGGTCCCGCTCTCAGGGAGGAGATCATTGTCCCCCTTGTTCTGCCCGCCAGTGCAGTGAACTGCTTTGCTTTCTCTCTGTCTTAAATCTGCACCAAGCATCATCAAGACAAATTCTGTCCACAATTGACAATCCCACCTCTATTTCTGCATGTCGCTGAGGTAGAGTTTTGCGCGGTCTGAGTGAAATTAATGGCAAATCCATTTGGCAAAGCAAAACAAATCTCGAATTAACAAACAGCACCACTACCACTGCTTGGTTTATTAGTGGAGAAAGATATATTTCGTGCATTTTCTTCAGCTCAATATCTTATCTGTATCAAAATGAGGAACAAAGAACTCATCACATCAATAATGGAATTTCAAGCAGCTGTGGGGATAGGACTACAATTTTCTTCCCTACATAAATGGAGAGCAGTGAGTTCTTCAGGGAATGGACTCTTTCCAGACAAATCAATTAAAAAATTATAAAGCATTTTGGTCATTGAGTCAGATGGACATGAGAACACAGAGTACTTCCTTCCCCTCCACTATACAGCAGAAGACAGAAAATTGAAATCTTTTTTTGTGAGATATTGACAACATCCTTATATCAAAGCAGCCACAGTCATTACAGAGTCAGGCAGTACTTCTGTAAGAAACCCTATCTGGGGAGGATTTACAGAATATTGGCTGCTTTCGATTCACAAAGAGCTGATTTTAAAGACAGGGTCTCAGTTGCCGTGAAGGCATTTTGTTTGCAAATCACACATACAGCAGAGATATTTCTGGGGCTCCTGACCATTTGTTATTTTACAGAGGTGATAATTAAGATAATAGTCTATTTTCTCCAGGAAATACGTATTTTTTTTTCAAATTTGAGAATTATAAAGATCAGATTCAACTTCAGCCTCAGGACTGATATATTTTCCTTCAGAATCCTTATGTCATTTTCAAGAAAGAGGGGCAAAAGTGCAATGAGCAGAATGCGCTTCTTTGGCTCAGAGAAGGAAAGAGGGAGCAGAGGGGAAAGAGTGAGGAAGGCAGTCCTGCCACATCTGACCTTGGATGGCAGCAGGACAGATCTTGGGCAGAGTGAGAAAGGAAACATAGAGCAGGTGACCTAGAGAGAGATAAGAGAAATCACTGAGGTCATGATCAAGTGGTCAGTCCTGAAGATCCATCATTGGGAGAAGTAACTGGGGGATAGGGATTGGGGATCTGAGTCACAGGTCAAGTTGTAGGATGCCATCTCAACATGAAACTGAGTCTAATGGGTTAAACTGCTTTCAGACATTAAGAGCACAGAAGGGGGTAAAAAAAACTTATTTAGGGCCTCTCTGGTGGTGCAATGGGTTAAGCGCAGCACTATGAAGCTATCCAGAACCACTGCAGCACGAGTTTGATGCCCGGCCAGGGAGATTCCCACATGGCACAGCAGACCTCTCCTGCCTCACCTGCTGCTCCCCACAGCAGTGCACTTCAGTCAATCTGCCTGTTCTGCTCCCCGCTCTGTCTCTGGTGAATCCTCTCACCACCCCACACCTCTGGTTTACACCTCACCTTGTATGCATAAATAAATAAATCTTAAAAAAAATTTACTTAAACTTTTCGTTTTGAGGCTTGAACTTACTGATGCAGTTTATCTGACATCCAGAGAAAGTAACAGCAAACAACCTTGAGCTGAGCTCCAAGGCCAGCTGGGAACTTAGATCACAGAAGAGGAGAAGTCTCCCCAAAGGCGGGGTGCATTAACAGAAATTCAAAACTCCAGTTATCTGAAGAAAAGTCTCTTCATATTTCACATACAAAACTGTCCCGTGACTAGCCAATGAACTTCAACCAAGTCCACATTTCTTTGTCCTTACCTGGATTTTCAGGCAATAAAAGTTAACTCCTTTGTTCTCAACCCTGGTCCCTAAAATCTATATAATCCTTTCTTTAAAAAGGGTGGCAGATTTGAATTTTTTTCCTCCTGTCTCCTCCCATGTTAACATATGATAAGCCTCTTTCTACTTCAAATATGAATGTTTTAGTGATTTTCATCTTAAATTGGTGTCGGGCATCCAAACCTGACTTATTGAGGATTAGTGCAAATACAGGCACTGTCTAGTTCTGGACCATTGCAGCCCAGGGCAGGAAGAAGAGCTGGAATTTTCTAGAGAGACTTGTGACTTGGCCAAGATTTGTGAAGCCAGCTGGTGAGAGGAGCTTCCGCAGGCATTGCAGCTTCCCACCCAGGTCTCTCATCATTCACCATCACACCTCTCAATGGTTAAGGAGCACGGCCCTATACTGGACACAGCCCAAAGAACATACTTCCCTGCACCATTTCTGACTGGTCCTACAGAGCAGCTGAGCCTCAGATTGGGGGTAACCACAGAACCTAACACGTGGCTGGAGAAGCAAAGGAGATTGTTTCTGCCTCAAGAGGGACAGAAGAGAGTTCAGTTTGCATGTGGTATACTCACAGGGAGGGTGGGAATAGGAAGTGCAGATGGGTGACTAGAATCAAGACAGAACAGGGAGATGAGAACTAGAGATGACACCTACCGAGCTGGTTATTAGACGAGTCCCTAAGAGCAGCCATTGCCCTTTCACCCCTGCCTCCAAGGTCCCCCTTTAGGCATGAGAAGTCCTGCCTTCTAGGCATACCACAGCTGCTGCCTCAGGACCCTCAAGACCCTGAGATCTAATGATAGGAACAAGTCAAGCTGGTCTTAGCCAGGAATACAGGGTCTTCTCCCAACAAGACAGTGTCTTCAGCTCTAACTTCCTCCAAGACAACTTCCTTTGAGACCCAACACTTTACAGAGCCAGGGCAGGAATCCTGGCAATGGGACTGAAAGGCTCTACAAACCTACTTGACAGAGTCCTCTTGAAGCTGGTGAAGGAAAAGCAGTCCTGAGAAATAGAGCCCTGGACTCCTAAGAAAGAGAAATGCTCATTTCGGCTCTGGCTCCACGACAGTCATTGTGTCCCTGAAGCTAGGAAAGGGTTTACTGGAGGGGAGGTGCCTGATAACATATGGTGAATGAATAAATGAATTCTAAAACATCCAATTTCCTATTACTAGCTATTTGCCGCTGGTGAAGTGACCCCTGAAAGTTACAATTTCTCTCTGCAAAATTTGAGGGAATTTGACCATAACCCAGGAAAGTTTGAAGAGCTTGTTATACAGCTCATTTGCTTAGATTCTCAAGCATGGTCTTTTTAACTATGATCCTCAGACCACCTGCCTGAGAAACTGAAGATTCCTAGACCCGAACCAGAACTACTGGACCAAAATCCTTGGGGGAGGGGACTTGAAAGCTGGACGTAAGCAAAAGAATTAGAAGCTGCCGTAAGTACCACAGGTGATACCTAAGCACACAATAATTTGAGAAATGCTGAGACTTATATTCACTGAAAAATATTCTGAAGCCCTAAGTTTGAGGCTCCTTATACATCCTCATTCAAGCCTTATAATTACACTAAAAGACAGCTTTATCCTCCTCACTTTATAGACAAGGAAACGACTCGAACAAGGTCCCTCAGCCTGTAAGAGGTTGAGCCAGGATCCATGTCAGGTCTGTCTAAATCCAAAACCCTTGCTCTTACACACTGAAATGAATTAAATGAACATCAGCCACTGGACCTACAATAAATGGAAAATTCTGTGCTTCATTTTCAGTCTTCTTTCACATTAGTTTTAGTGAAAGTATATGCTTATGATGAAGAACTGAGAGGAAATACAGTTGCATTTGTGGGAACTTATGTTTTTACAGCCTATCAACTTAAGGAGCAGTAGGGGCAAGAAAAACATAGGGAGGAAGAAAAATAGCAACATGGTTGAGCAATGCAATGTGTGTGCACTGAAGTGAAATGTTACAATTGAATTTTGTCCTCCTGATTTAAAGTGATTGGCAATGCTGGGTTATTACCCTACAAAAAGCTTACAGCATGACATTGTACCAGTACTATCACCCACATAACCATCATGCCCTGCCTACAGGCCACCTTGATACCCAGTGTTACCACAATTGGTCTCAAAATATTGAGTTGTGCCCAAAATACATGACTCACTAAAAGCTGTCAATTTTTAATCAAGCTTACCCTAGAAAAATGTGTGGGTTTTTTTTTGTTTTTTTTTTTTTTTGCTTCAAAACAGTTGTCAAAATCAAATATCATCTGTATAAGTATTTCTGGAAAAGAATGGCATGAGTTTTATTTTTTTGCATGCTGTAAGTAACTTTTTGATGCTCCTAGTTGAGTTAACTGGCTTCAGATAATAAGGAATGGGTAATTTATCGTTTGGAATCCAGGGAGGTACTATACAAATGTGAGAAACGAGGACCCTATATGAACAACAGGTTTAGGTTTGGGGCCTGGGGGCCCCGGACATTCCTTGCACCTCCATAACAGCACCGTTATGCTAGCAAGAGAAAAAAATCTCTGATTAATAGAATTTGATAGGAAAAATTGGACTTACAGTCAAGCATCACTGTGTAAAGTTTCATCAATAGGGCCTCCCTGGTGGCGCAGCAGTTGAGCGCTGTGCTGTGGAGCTGTCAGCATCACCAGCGATGCGGGCTCCACGCCCAGCCGGGGAGAGACGCACATGGTGCGGGGGACCTCTCCTGCCTCACCCGCTGCTCCCCTCAGCAGTGTATTTCAGTAGACCTGCCTGTTCTGCTCCCCACTCTGTCTCTGGTGGACCCTCTCGCTGCCCCACGCCTCTGGCATGTACCCCAGCTTGTATGTATAAATAAATAAATATTAAAAAAATTTTTTTTCATCAATAATCAGTTTGGTGTTGTGGGATGAACACAGAAAAAGACTTCTCCATCTTGCTTCAATCACCTGTCCAATATCTGCCATTACTATTTCAGAGGAATATTAATGAGGATCTCTTTGTTCAATAAATGTGGAGAGTTTTGAACACCTAAGTTACTATACAAACGTGAGGAATGAGGACCCTATATGAACAACAGGTTTAGGTTTGGGGCCTGGGAGCCCCGGGCTTTCCTTGCACCTCCCACAGGCACTCCATTATAAGCTATTCCGTACGCCATCTCAAAGGATGGATTTAAGTAAGTGATTCCTTAAAAGTACTTTGAGCAACTCACAGAAAGAGACATTTGAAGCACAAATTATTATTTTTATAGAAGATATTACAGGAGTAGGGCGGCAGTTACTACAATTACCATTCAGGGAAGAATCTCCTTAAGTGCATATAGCAGACGTGCTTGGTGAACCGAAGTATTTTCATAGGTCTTAAAGGTTTAAACTAATAAAACCTATCTAGTTACTGAAGATAATTTGATGGCTATAATATATATAGATAGATAGGTTCATTACAACAAATGAATTCAGAGCACTATGACGAGAAATTGAAAGTACCGCTAATATGCTGGTGTGGTTGCCTAGAGCTCACCCCAACTCCCTCCGCATAGTCTCTATTGTTCTAATAGAATTTCAAACTATTACTTATGTAAGTTTCATCATCTTTAAATGGGGCGGGGGGAGAGGTAATCTTTGCAGCTCCTTTCAGCTCTTTTCAGTATCAATGGTTTCTGTATGTTGTCCAAAATAACAATGGTATTGCAAAGGTCTGCCATTGCAAATGCCACTCAGGCACAAAAGTTAATCAACAGATAAAAGATAGAAAAAAAGTCTTTCCAGGTTCATAAGAACGATCACTCTGACTTTGGTTTAAGGAGCAATGCTCACACATCAACAGAGAAAAAATGGCAACTGCCATAGAAGAGCATCAGGGAAACACGGGGTTCAGAGGGGCAAAATGTGTGTGCTCAGCAGCCTCCAAAATAATGAGCTATTGAAACTGAAAAACTAAACCAGTTCATTACCAGAAAGGTATTTGCTTTTCATCTAGGGTATGGGAATTTTGTCAATTTTCCAGAAATTTTCCAGAACTTCGTTATTGTATGCCTAAATGATTTCCCTTCTTATCTATTCCACCTTCACTAAGCTTCTTTCTAATTAACAAATCAGTTCCCTGAACCCAATACAAGAATGCAGGTAAGGAACAGAAAGCAAAAACAAGACATAGAAACCCTCTGGTAGGGAGATTTGAGATTGGATAATCCTATAAAAAGGATACTGCATAATAAGTTAATTCTGATATATGGCTTAGACATAATATCTTCGTATGATATTTATTGAGCACTTGCTTTGTACCAATCACTAAAAGCTGTACACACATAGACCCACTTAATCAACATAGTATCTTACAAGTGAGATCTTGTGGTAATAGGAGAAAAATGAAGCTAAGAGAGATTAAGTAACTTACCCAAGGTACATCATTAAGAATAGCAATACTCTTCTCTTTTAGCCCCCTGCATGTCTCACTTATACTCCAGTAAATATATATAGTAGATATCCCCGTGTCTCTACAAATGCATATTTTCATTAAAATTAAGCCCAATAAATACACAGTTCCAACAGCAGGACATGGTGCTCTGATGTCAGGGAGAGTTGAGTTACAATTCAGTGAGTCTCAGTATTCCCACTATAAATAAGAGAGGACTAAAGAGGATATACATCTTGCAGGATGACTGTGATGATTAGAGGTAGTTGGTAGAGGGTGCTGGGTATACTTCTCTGGCATCTTTGGTAAGTGCTCAGTAAAAATTAGCTACATATCATTATTACTGCAATATGGCTTAGTAGCTACTTCCTCTGATATTGGCATAATTAAAGTAAATGAAAATTGTAAGGCTAGGTCTCTAAATTTCACCATCTTCTCTCCATTGAAAAACATTACTTCGGGGCCTCCCTGGTGGCACAGCGGCTGACGCTGCGCTGTGGAGCTGTCTGTAGCGCGTGACGCGAGTTCCACGCCCAGCCAGGGAGAATCCCACATGGCGCAGAAGACCTCTCCTGCCTAGCCCGCTGCTCACCTCGGCAGTGTATGTCTGATCTGCCTGTTCTGCTCCCTACTCTGTCTCTGGTGAACTCTCTCGCCGCCCCATGCCTCTGGCCTGTACCCCAGCTTGTATGTATAAATAAATAAAATCTTTAAAAAAAAAAGAAAAACATGACCTCAGTTCAACATTACACCACTGATGGTACTGCATCCCAGACACTCTTGAAATGTGGTTCAGCAACTGTTAGGATAAGGATATAGGAAAGAAGAGGCAGATATTGGCCAGAAAAGTGTAGGTTTTTAAAGCTCTGATCAACAAATATCTATTATGTGTCAGGGCTAAAGATGAGTGGCACAGATCTGCCCTCGGAGAATGCACAACACAGTTCTTGGTAAAGGACTATTTTCTGGGTCTCAGAGATATGACTGCTCCCTTGTGTAGCACCACCCCATGCCCGATTCTATTGAAACCCGATTCTATTGAAACCCGGTACTGTTACTTGACAACAGCACTATTTCTCCTCCTTTTTACATGAAGAAACTGAGACTTAGAGAAGCTATATATCTTGTCCAAGGTCATGTAGCAGGTGGATGGTAAGGCCAAGACTTGAACCAAGATCTCCTGGGTTCAGATCTCCTGTTGTCCAGGCAACACCAAGGCTCAATTTTTACCACATAGCAGCTGAGATGCAGGCAACAACATTGTTCAAATGAAAAATTTGCCTAACTGAAAAAAAAATGGAATAACATGAATGCCCATCAATAAAAGATAAATTGACTAAATTATGATGTATCCAAACTATATTATACAGCCATTAAAAGGCAGACATGTATTAACCTGGATAGATGTTGGTGGTCTATTGTTAGGTTAAAAAATCCTTATAGGGAAAATTGTTTAATTAAAAAATGAACCCAAAGGAAATAAGGGAAAGACAAAGATACACTAAATTTATTCTGATTGTGTACCTAATTTTCTCTAGGATTGTTTTTATTTCACAGTAAGCTAAAATTTCCTTTCAGCAGAAATTATAACCCCATGAAATACACATGAAGTAGTGTAGGAAAGTAGTTCATAGCATAAACCTTACAGTAAGACAAATCTAGATTTATATCCCATTTCTGTGACTTACTACCTGTGACCTTGGGCAAGTTACTTATTTCTAAACTACAAAATAATGGGGACTCATGGGATTGTTGTCTTGGTTAAATGAGATAATGTAAAGAAAATGCTGAGGACAATACCTGGAACATAGCAAATACTCAGTAAATTGTGGCTATTTGAAGACTATAAAAACACTAATTCAAAGGAATCTATGAAAGTGCAGCAAGAAAATAGACAATACACTAATGAAGGTATCCAGAAGGCCAAAGACATTTGAAAAAAAAGTTCATTGTCACTCCTAATAAGAAAGGTGCATATTAAAAGTGAGATGGCATCTCACACGCCTGAGACTGGCTTATATCACAAAGGCCCCCAACAAGCAATGGAAAGGATGTGGAGAAAAAGGAACCCTATTACACTCTTGGTGGGAATATGAACTGGCAAAATCATTACGGAAAGCAATCTAAATTTACCTTAGAAATGTTAAAAATAGAAATATCTACAACTCAACAATCCCACCCTTAGGCACATATTTACAGAATATGAAACCATCAAGAAAACGCATATGTTCTACAATATTCACAGCAGAATATTTAAAATAGCTAGGACATGGAAGCAGCCTAAGTCTCCAATGGATAAATGGATCAAAAAGATGTTATTCACATATACCATGGACTCATACATAGTCACAAGAAAGGATGAAATGCATGAAATGCTGCCATTTCCAACAAAATAGATGCAATTTGAAAAAAAAATTATATGCAGCAGAACAAGTCATAACCATAAAAACAAATATTGGCCATTCCTATAACACACAATTCCACAATATAAAATACTTTTAAAAACGATTGGAGGGCCTCCCTGGTGGTGCAGCGGGTTAAGCGCAGCACCTTGGAGCTGTGGGCGCCGCAACAGGAGTTCGATGCCCTGCTGGTTCAGCAGACCTCTCCTGCCTCGCCTGCTGCTCCCCTCAGCAGTGTATTTTGGTCCACCTGCCTGTTCTGCTCCCCACTCTATCTCTGGTGAACCCTCTCACCACCCCCCACACCTCTGGCCTGTACCCCAGCTTGTATGCAAAAATAAATAAATCTAAAACAAACAAACAAACAAAAATGACTGGACATCAATAAACATCCTGAGAGTTCTGAGGTTAAGAGGGAGAGAGGAGACAAAGGGACAAGGGGACACAGGGATGGTGGGGAGAATGGAGAAGATAAATGCACTGCCCCATGTTCATCACAGCGTTACCTACAATAGCCAAGGGCTGGAAACAACCTAAGTAGCCATACACAGACAACCGGGGAAAGATGATGTGGTGTATATACACAATGGAATATTACTCAGCTACTAAAAAAAAAAAAAAAAAATCTTGCCATCTGCAACAACATGAATGGACCTAGAGGGTATTATATTATGTTCGTGAAATAAGTGAGATGGAGAAAGACAAACACTGTATGATTTTACTCATATATGGTACATTAAAAAACAAATGAACTAAATGAATCAAAAATAAACATTTAGACCATAAAACTGTAGAAGTGATTACCAGAAGGGAGGGGAAGGATATTGGTGAATTGGATAAAAAGGCCCAATTTTATGATAAAGAATAAAATTAAGACATTCAGAGATGAACCATAGTATATTTAAACAGATGTTGATTTATAATAATGCACAACCTCAACCTCCATAATGTTATTGAAGTACAACGTTACTTCAATAAAAATAAATAAATAAAATGCACATAACTTTTAAAAGTTATGAAGTTACCAAAAAAAAAAACGTTGTGACTATTTAACTATTACCTAATTGCCTTAGAGATTAGGCTTTTCTAAAAACAGAAATCCTTCTGCAAATTGACATTTATAAGGCCACCACCACAAAGAATATGCTTCGGCTTCCAAGAAGGTATGTGTGAAAGCGTGGGCTGATGAATAAATGACATTTGATTTTCTCTTCCAACATCTTTCCATTTCAACATTTTCTGATTAGGCAGCCACATGGTACTTTCTAGCTGCTCGGTTTCCCTCCCACATTTTCAAATCAGTACTATTTCAAATGCAAAGCATGGTCCTAGAGGCTTGCTCCAGTCACGATCACAGATCACCCACAGGTCTCTGGGTTCTAAGATCCTGATGCAGGTGGGTCATTAGCTTAATGAACACAGTCCAATTATTCCACCTTTCTAGGGAAAAAAAAGGAAAATGAGAACAAGACAATGAGAAGGAAGACTAGACAGGCCTCCTCTTTTACCCTCTGGAGTGGCACTACAGATTCTTAAGCAACTGTATGAATGAAGGAGAAAAATCTTGCAGACGCCTAGAGTTTTGGACAACTCTAACTACTTTGTAAACCAGAACAAAGAAATACACACTTATCAACAATGAAAATGTCACTGCCCCAATGAACTACATTCAGTTTCATAGTGTGTACGCTCCACTAGAATTTATATATTAACGCAGGAGAGTATTATTGTCAATATTATATAGGTCACAGCACCTGTTTCTTACAGTTTCCTCATTGCACTCTATACAGTATTGATTGCTTTTCAACTATTTAAAAGGAGTCACTGGTATTAAATTTAGGTACCTATGCATGAGAAAAGGGCTTCATTTTCATTAGAGAAGGATGAGGTGATGGTGGTGGTAATGATAACAACTAACATGAACAGTGACTTATTTTCCCAACAATGCATGTGAGAGACAGCACCACCTGCAACAGACTAGAAGAGGTTAAGAACTAATCCCAGGCAGTGATGGAGTAGGATTTAGACCCAGGCAGACTCTCCTTCAAGCCCATGCTCTTACCACTACATTACTCCATTTAGGGCTCTAAAGTCTTTATTCCCTCCTGTATCTAACATTCGATTTTTTCTGCCATTAGAAGTTTCCAATGTTGCAGCTGCTTTTGATTTTTTTTTTTTCTGGTAACCTAGAGTACTTCATTCTAATGCATCTCACCTACAGATTTAATTTTTTCATCTCCTAAAAGAAATTGTGGCCATTTCAGCTAAGCATCATAAATCCATATTCCTTCAGAACATACATTCATCTTTTATTTTCCTGAATCAGGTTTTGTTTGTAACATATCAGATAGGAAAACAGGATTGAAAAGGCAGGGAGAATACAAATCTTCTCACAGACATAAGACACTCCCATCACATTTGAAAGAGTTTACAGTTCTTTGATGCCTTCATTTCACTAGAAAATTCTGAGGGAAGTAAATGTGGAGGATCAAAAGTATCCAAAATTTTATGTGCTCTTTGTAGATCATTGATATCAGTCCCTTGTCAGATGCATTGTGGGTAAACATTCCCCATTCAGTAGCATTTGCCAGCTTTTCTAGGTAGGCTGTGTAACCTGGTGATTTGGGTTTCTTTAATCACTTTATGCAGCCCATAATATGTAGAATTTGAACCCTTTATTTGGACTTGTTCTTATCACCAAATCCATATTCCCACCTAGACTACAAGCCTCTTGTGGGCTGAAGCCATATCTGACAATGCCATGGACACTTAGTCCTCCCACAGAACATTATTTATAACAGGCGCTTAAAAGAAGTTTAATGAAGTCAGAGATCATTTATTTTTTAAGCAAACACAACCTCTGAAAAGTCAGCACTCGAGACTGCACTGCTTCCTCCAATATTGCTTCATCCCAGAGGCCCAGTCAAGTGACAATAAAATTGATTTTCTTCCCCAGGAGCCTGAAACCCCAGTGGCTCTGGACTATCATGTGGATATAAAACCCATCCCTGCTAAAGGCAACTATTTATTTAAAGAGCCAAGGAAACAAGGATGTAAAGAAATAATATTCAATGAGAATATCTGGCCAGTTAGTTCAAGGATTATGCAAAGTGGTGTACCATACTTAATAAAATGAATCATGGCATAGCTACAAAGTGCTTACTAAATATTTATTGAATGAATGTCTTCTTCCAAAAAAAAGAGAAGTATTACACCTAATACTCATCTTATTTATTTAACAATTGAATTTCCCTATAAGACTTGGAGATAGGTCGATGACAAAAAACACTTTAGATTCCACGCAAATCATTTTAAGGTCCAAATTTTAATTTGAGAATAACTCAGTTGTACTGAACAATTTAAAGCTGAAAAAGCCACTGAAATATGCTTGTGGCCTTTAGATGGACACAAAAACCTAACGGTCACAGTTTTTAGGATGATGAGAGCAGCCTGAAGAGTGTCTGAGTCAGAGGCCAAGCAGGCAGGGCTGCCAGCAAGAGTAGCTCCACATTCACCTGCTTATAGTGGGATTCTGCATGAGATTCAACTTAATGAAAGGAGAAGCAAACACACAAAGTGCAGAGATACTGGATAAAAGAAATAAAATAGCATCATTAAGCTTCCATCACACTCTATTCCTCCCAATATCATGCAACAGAAAAAACTCATTTTTTCTCAGCTTTTATCGACTGTGAATCTTGGCCCATTTTAGAAGTTACAGCCTTTGGTTTAGTAAACAGAAGATAGAGGCCTAAAAGACAGGGGTAGAGAATAAGCAGAGACTCAAAGTGGGGCAATGAAAGAGTAAATGGGGGGGGAGGGGTACTGGCACACATATGGCAGCAAGAACAGCTACCATTGCTGAAGACCACAGATACAGACACTCGAAAATTCTTTGAACTAAATGAGGGGTGACCCAAAGCAGAGTTTCTCAAATCCAACTATGGTCTATAATCACCCACGGGTCTCACTGAAAATAAAGGTCCCTGGATCCCACCCCAGACTTAGAAGTCAGAACCTCCAGGAGTAGGGAGGGACAACTGTATTTAACAAGTCCTTCCAATCACAGTAGAGCACATGCAGGTGCTGGAGTCACTGTCATAAGCCACATCAGTGCCATGGTGTGAACTCCTGGCAATGTAACTCTTATAAATTGATTTTTCCTAAAGAAGTATCAAGACATTTTTGATTGGTGATAAAATCACATTCACGGAATACAGGTTTGAAAGCATCTTCCAACATCAAAGAATATTAGCCGTCATTTTTTTTTTTAATTTGGGATTTATACCATGTGCTTTGAAACCATCTTGACAAGCAGGGTACATTATGCTGCAGTGCCTCCCTGTAATAGTTCTCTACTTGCAACAGATAAGAAAATTCCCCATCTCACTCATAATGACGAGCTGCTTTTGACAACTGCCAAATTTTCTCATTGCTAAGATCTGGAGTTTCATCAAAACCAATTGCCAGCCAGACATCTGGTTTTGTAAGTTTTTGTAGAATATAATCAGTAGCCCTGAATATGGACAGGATATTCAAAGTATTGTGAATGCCTCAAATTACTCTGATTTTAACTTTTGTACTGGGGTATTCTCCCCACTCCCATGAAATCGCTATTCAGTGTGTCCTGTTTATAACTTGCACAGCATTAGTTTTCTCAAGTCTCCTGGAGCTTAAACATTTTTTTTCAAGTAATTTTATATTCTCAGAACTTTATGATATGCTATAAACCATTTCATTGGAGATATCTGCTGCCATCCTGTGAGTACAAGCTGAAAGAATACAGAATTACGACACCATATCTTAAGTCATAATAAATGCCAGGAGATCTTTTCTATTCTTATTTTATTAAAAATAAAGAAAAGATAAAACTCTAACCTACCAAAATGTATGCTCCAAATTCTAATATTTTTGATTGGCTTACATTTTATTTTTTTTTAATTGAAACTCATGCAAGCAATAGGGTGTTACTTATGATACCACTTTAACATATACCTACCAGGCTGGAAAGCTGTTTGTTAAAGAACTTGCCTTTCTCTCATCATTACCCTTTGCTTCTATAATGAGGGTCTCTGCTGCCTGGGGTTGGGTTTTTTTTGTTACGATTAAGGAATATTCCAGATAGCTTGCTGCCCCTTACATAAAGACTGTCTTTAGAATTATTACAGTTTTAAAAAGTGAATGGATTTGCAATGGATTCAACAATGGCCACCCCAAAGGAATAGAACTGGAGAGGAGAAAAGAAGACCATTGCCCTTTTCTTTTCCTTATTTAAGTTAAAAAAAGAAATTAACACTTGTTTTAACAAGTCAAATGTACATGGAAATAAATATATTGCTTAACTCTTTTTAAATATCTTAATTTTGGGGCCTCCCCGGTGGCGCAGCGGTTAAGCGCTGCGCTGTGGAGCTGTCGGCAGCGGCGACGCGAGTTCGACGCCCGGCCGGGGAGAATCCCACATGGCGTGGCAGACCTCTCCTGCCTTGCCCGCTGCTCCCCTCAGCAGTGTGTTTCTGATCTGCCTGTGCTGCTTCCCACTCTGTTTCTGGTGAACCCTCTTGCCGCCCCACGCCTCTGGCCTGTACCCCAGCTTGTATGTATAAAAAATAAAAAATAAATCTTAAAAAAAAAAATAAATAAATATCTTAATTTTTACTTTTAAAATATTAGAGGAAGACAAGGCGTAATGGACTATGGTGGGGGATTATTGGGGCTTTGATGATGGCTATGATATGATAATATACACTTGGAAAGATGTGAACCTATACCCATAAAACACACACAGTGTTATAACTCAATGTTACCTCAATAAACATAATAAATATTAAATAAAATATTAGATAATTTTAATTTTGGTAAGTTATACTTGGGACCCCTTTACAGCTTTTTCTAATTGTGTGTGTGTGTGTGTGTGTGTGTGTGTGTGTGTGTGTGTGTGAGTGAGAGGGGGAGAGAGAGAGAGAGAGAGTCTAAGGCCATACCATTCTAAATGTGCCCAATCTCCTTTAATTGTGTGTGTGTGTGTGTGTGTGTGTGTGTGTGTGTGTTACCATTGACAGTTATTCTTTAAATTATTTAATTCTAATCTGGTCCTGTATCATTTTGCTTTTTCCTTTTCCTTTATCAGGAAGCTCATAGAAATAACTGTTTTGATTTATATTTTGTATTTATTTATTTATTTTATTCATAGTTTTACATTATTGTGTATTCCCTATAGGTTACCCACCATCAATTCACCCGTGAACCATCACCATAGTCTCTTGTGCTCTTTTCTAGCCCTTACACTTTTTGAGCCCTTACATTCCCCCTCCCTTGCTGGATGTCTTTCTTATTTTATGTCATTATTTTCCTGACTTTGATTAATAGTCTCTTGACTTTCTTAAGTTCTAGTGTTAACAACACTTAACATGAGATTTCCCTCTCCATTTTTAAGTGTACAGTGCAGTATTGTCATCTAAAGGTGTACTGTTGTACAACATGTCTTCTGAACTTAATCTCTTTGTGTAAATGAAACAAATAGCTTCTCTTTCTTTCCTCTCCCTAATTGCCTTTGTTTTTGCCCTTTGCTCTCTACCCTTTTAATTTCCAAATATTGTTCTAGTATAGACATTCTTTCTTGCCATACATAAGATCAAGCTCTTAGCATAAAGAGCTTTTAGTAGGAACAAGGTTTTCAACTAGGGTTGCAAACTCTAATTCATTCAGAGAGCAAGTAGGCAATAAAACAGTGAAACAGGCAGGGTATAAGACATTAAGGAGCAACGGGGACTGCAGCAAACTGCACTGGAAAGTCACTTAAATGCATTTGAATTTAAATCTGTACCAAACAAAAGGAATAATACAGTGGGTGAAATCAGCCTTACAGGGCCAGTTTGCAACCTCTGCAAGATTTCATTTCCTAATCTATTTTATCTCTCTCTAGACAGGAAGTTCAATTGACTCTTGCTTATTTGCACCAAAGGAAAAGTACCAGAGCATGGATAAAACAAAAGAGCAGATAGTCCAGAATCTGCATACAGATGGCCTCAGTGTGTACTGCTTTTCCTATAAAAATTATCATTAAACTATAATTTGTTCAAGAACCCTGTATTAAAAATAGTTTGCATTCCTCCCAAGCATAAACAACTTAGTGGGTACAGAGGGGCAGTGTGTATATATGTGTGTGTTGTTATGTGTGGTGGGTGGGTGTGTGTCAGGAGTGGGGAGCATGATAAAAATTGACACAGGTGAAAAAATTGACACAAGGACATAGGCCACATCACAGGAATAAAACAGCTTACTATAAAACTTAGGAAAGATTTAAGGTTAAAAATTCACAGGCAGATAGTGGCAGTAACTATGCTCCCAAAGTCTAAGAGAAAGTCTTTGAATTCAGCCTTTGTGGATAGTTGACCTCGTGAAATAAAAGCCAACTACTGTTGTCCCCTTACCATTTTGCCATTGTCAGGAAGGAATGATTTTTCACAAAAAAACCTTTGAAATTTTATTCAATGTAAACTCTTCCCACCGCTTGCCCAAAATGGAAACAACGCAAGTGGAAGATAATTATCATTTTCTCTTATCACAAAAGAGTCTTCTAACAAATTGAACAGAGGAGAAAAATCAAAAGCTCGGGATGAGATAGCTTCTCCACCCTGATGAAGGGTGAGTCACTAATTCCACAGCAGTTTCCTTAATTGCAGCTAAGCACACCAGTATCCAGCTTCTACTTGTTTTCTTCTTAGAGCATTAGAGTACTATTCTCCTCCGATCCACTTATGCCTAGAAATAGTAACTGTCCTAAGAACAGAGAAAAATTGCATCCTCGATAGGGTATATTTAGCATCTGTGTAGTGATTTATGATTTCAAGGTTTCATATGATCATTTGCATGATTCCTTCCATCTGCAAAAGCACAAGAGTAAAGTCATTTGCCAAGGTCACAGAAAATTAACAGAATGAGACTCCAAGCTTATAGCCCCTTCCAGGCCATTACTTCATTCACAGAAGGCTTCTACCTCATTTACCACCATTTCCCTCTCAACAGCTAATTGGCCATTGAGGGACTTTCGTAATCTTCTTAAGGATCCCAAGATCTGTGCCGCACAAACCATCCTTCTAGAGAATCCCGCTGGAGGATGTGAGTCAGGGCGCAAGGAACTGGTTGTACCCCAACAACTCCTGCTAGAATACTGGAGACCGAGAAAGTCAGAAAGCTTCAATGAGGATGTGCTGAAAGAGTAAACTATGCCAGATCTATCTGTCTCACAGTGTTTTCCGACAAGCTTATAGCTGTATGTCACCATGGTGATCAATACTTTTTCCAAGGAGGGTTATGTTTCAATTAAGCCCATCTTAAATAAGAAGCAATAATAAAATTATGTGATTTAACCAAATATGAGATACTTTCTAGCAGTGTCATGCAATATACTAAGAAATCTGATTCTTCACAATATTTTCAGGACCTGGCGTGTTGACATAATCAATCTCTTTCTGTCATGTCTCAAAAAAAGCTTTGATTCTATGTCAGTTCGGGTTCATGTGAAGCTTTAATAGTGAGAGGCTTCACATTTTAAATGAGCTCCTCCATCTTCGTGCAAGCCAAGAGACATTAATGCAGGTATTTTTCATCTAGGACCTCAGGAAACTCAGCAAACACTCATTTCTACTTTCTTCTTTCTTCTATTTCTAGAAAAAGGAATAGGGCAACATTTTTTGTTACCAAGTTGCTGATGGATGAATGATATAGAAGAAAGTATAAGTCAGAAATAATTCTAAAAAGAGGAATCCAAGGTTCCTAGGATTTTTAGAAGACAAAACTATAGTTTATATTTTGCTCAAATCCCCACACTTGGGATATGCATGTGTGTGTGTCTGTGTATTTTTCTGATATGAAAATACTGACCGAAAATATTCCAGTATAGAAAGCCAGAGTACTTTAATGCCATAAAGTAAGCAGCAAAACACAAAAGTGGTAAAATTCTATTTTATATACTCACTTTCTCTACTTGCCCCAGTAGCATTCTGCCATCAAAAAGAGAATCTGATCGATTGGTTCATGAGAGTAGACAGTGATTTAATTTCTGACACGTGGCAATAAGGTAGGCTTCATCAGCAATCTTTGATCCATGAGAGATTGCTTTATGATCCCCCACTCCACAAACCTCATTTAAATTGAATGCTATTCACAGAGATAGCAGCTTACCAATTAAATCAAGATGTCTTAATATTACAGAAAAGAGATTCTTAAATGCAATAACAGCATTTCTCAGCTGTGTTTACAGGCTTGGACATTGCTATTTAAATACCCCCAAGGATATAAATTCTAGGAAGAATTTCACTTTGCACAACTTCAGTTCACTGGCTTTAATTGCACATCTCTCTCAGCACAGTAGCATTCAGAAATAAGAGCCTGGTCCCTGGCCCAAGAAATTAAAAAAGGAACCATGCTCAAGGGAACTGGGTCAAATGAATTAGAAATATGGCCTCTCTTCTCTAGACTAGCTAAGTCACACCTGCATATCCCTTCAAATATACACAAAAAATAGCTCCCATTTAACAATCATGGGCAAGGACTGGCTAAACACAGCACGCACATCAGTTATTCCTACAAAACCCTTTAGGGAGTATTTGTTTCATATCATAGTGGCAAAGACTGATGTTCAGAAAAGTTAGGCAGATGTCTCAAATGAGCCATAAAGCCTGAATTCAAAGCCCTTGTGACCCCAAAGCTAGTGTCCATGTAGTCACTATGCCACAGTGCCACCACACCACAGGACTGTGAGCAGCAGTTACAAATGCAGCTGCACAAATGTCCTGCACGTACACGACCAGATGACCCACTTCAGCTTTAGCCCCCAACTCTCTTCATAGCCAACACAGTGTCACTCATTTCCTCCCATTTGGTTTTTCTGGGTGTTAGGGACCTCACATAATAACCCTATCACTCAAAAAATTAACATATGAAAAGCACATTTGGACAAATTTGTCTCTAGGTGGGTAAGGAGAGTAGTTTGAATCATATTTGGTTCAGTAAATTCATTCCATAGGATCTCCATCTAATATCTCCTGTGAATGAAGCCCTTTGCAAAGTACTCAAGGAAGGCAATCTCTGCTTATTTCAGAGCTTGCAGGTTTTACAGCTGGAGTTTTGTGATAGAGCAAGGTTGAGAGAGGTGAATGAGAACATACAATTGAAGAATGCATTAGGGAAATGAGTGAGGGATTGGGACAAGTGAAACTCATGAACACTCACAAAAGTATGACAAGAAGCCTCAAAGTAGTCTATGCAAGGTCCCATGGATCTCAAGGAAGATTTGGTAGAGTTCATCTTGGGTCTGGGAACATCTAGAGTAAATAAAAGTAAACCAAGCAGCAAGAAAGGGAAGAGACACTCTAGGCAGATGAGTGGACAAAAGTGTATCTGTGCAGAGAACCATCACATGATGAATAAACAGAAAGGAATTTCAAACTTTGTGAGATGAGGCTTGAAAGGGAAGTTGAGACAAGAATGAAGAGTCCGCACTAGCTGCACACATAGCTTAGTCTACTCTGCAGGCCATGGCGAGTCACTCAAGATGTGAGAACAAAGGACTAGAAGGAAAAGGCTTATAGTTTTGAAAAACAATTATGGGAGAAATGTAAAGCATTAGAGGAGAAACTGGGTGGGGAGTGGTTTAATATTGTAATATTTAGAGAAGAGAGAATCAAAAATCTGAACTAAGACAGTGGGGTTGGGAAAGAAGGAACATAAATAGACCTGAACGGATGATGTGGGGATGAAAACAGAAGAATTTAAGCACTGGGATAGGTGGTTTTGCCATGACCCAAGGAGTAGGCAGATTGGTGGGGGTAGGAATGGTGAGAAAGAATGGAGTAAATTTCAACTTTAGATGTATAAACCTTGCACAGCCAAGACTTGCAGGGAAAGATTTATGAAAGGCAGGTGGAAATTCAAAAGGCGACCCAGAGAAACATGGAAGCTGTAAACAAAGATTTAGAAATTCATTCAACAGGGGAACTAGTAGGTTATTGATGACTGGCATTGGTCTCTGAGGGAACAATTTGAGTAGAGTCATTGACAGGAATCAGAATACAAGAAGTTTAGGAGTGGATGGGAAGCATTTACATTAGTGAATTATTTCTAACCATTCTATATGGGTTCTATTCACAGAAGCTTTTTAGGGGGCACTATGACATGGTCCCTTGTAGGGGTCTCAGCCACATCTCAGGCACCTATAAACATTGCTGAATTGAAGAAGTGTGGTTGAAGCAGAGCTGTTAGAAATGGCAGCCCTTGGACGTGTACTTGGAAGTGTACTTGAAGGCTCCTGAGATTGCAGACTACAGCTCCTTCTCTTTCACCTCTGCAAGTGAAATTCAGGTCTCTTGGCTGAAGGCCTCTGCTTGTTTTCCCTGGGTTAACACTTCCAAGTGAGCAGGAATTGACTTGCCAAGTAGTCTAATTCACTTGGCTGGTGTGTCTCACTTAAAAAGCCATTAACAAGTCAGACTAGAGAGGTGAGGAATGTCCAATTAAGGCAATTGCTGCAGTGCCCAAATGCTTAGCAGCTGTGCCCTCCTCACACCACCAGCTTGGTATGAAAATAAGATTTTAACAGTTCTTTGATACCACAGCCAAAACTTTGTCTGGAAGCCATTGAGCCTTGACAAGGGCAGGTTAGAAATTATAAGCCATCCTCTTCTATATATCTCTGTTTTTAATGCAGTGAAAGAAACTTCTGTAAATTAGGCTATGATTCCTCAGATGTGTCACCCTAAGTACAAGCAACAAAAGAAAAAGCGCACTTCATCAAAATTAAAAATGTGCTTCAAAGGATACTATCAATAAAGCAAAAAGACACTACACAGAACGGGAGAAAGTATTTGCAAATCACATAGCTGATAAGAGACTTGTATACAAAATATATAAAATAGTCTTACAACTCAACATAAAGAGACAACTAAATTTTTTTGAATGGGCAAAGGATTCAAATAGGTCTTTCTCCAAAGAAGACATACAAATAGCTCATAACACATGAAGAGGTACTCACCATTTTTAATCACGAGAGAAAAACAAATGAAAACCATGACATATCACTTCATATTCATTAAATGTAAAATGATGCAGCTACTTCTGGAAAGAGTTTGGTGGTTAAACAAATAGTTACCATACAAGCAGCATGCCCACACCCAGGTATATTCCCAAGAGAAAAAAAAAACATATTCATGTGATCAGATTTGATCCTGTGTTCATATGTGAACATTTCAGATACGAACGAGTAACCTTGCTCACACTACCTGAAAAGTGAATACAACTGATGAACAGATAAACGAATGTGGTGAATTCAGAGAATGGAATGTGTTTGGCAAAAAAAAGAATGAAGAAGTATTGATAGAGGATGAACCTCAGAAACACTATGCTAAGTGAAAGAAGTCAGTCACAAAAGACCCATATTGTATGATTCCATTTGCAGAAAATCCCCAGAATAGGCAAATTAGTAGAGACAAAAAGTACGTTTGTAGTTCTCAGGGGCTGAGAGAAGAGGGACTGGGAAGAAAAGTGAAGAAATTAGATAATAAAAATGGTTCTACAATTCTCCAAATACACTAACAACCACTGAATCATACAGTTTGAGCAGATAAAAGGGGTCAGTTGTAGGGTGATGGATGGAAATTTTGGGTGGTGAGCACAGGTAGTATGTACATGTATCTGAAACAAACACTGCTGTAAAATAATGTTATTTTTCAATTTCAATTTTTAAGATGAATTTTATAGTAAGTGAATTATATCTCAAGAAAGCTATTAATTAAAAAGAAAGAAAAATTTATAAAGACATGAACCTCCCAGATCCACTCCCTTAAGTGAGAACATAAACAGTTTCCATCCAGGAAGAAAGAAGATTACACTGGTCTTGAGGGGCATGTTAATATAAAGTAAATCTGTGCTTGAGAAAGAACTATATTAATGTCAAACCTTAGTGACTTCTGGTTTCTAGGTGACCACAAATGTTTCTCAGTTTTCCCAATGTATCAGCCGCTTTCTACCTGTCTCTTTTTGAACAAAGGAGAAGGAAGGAAGAGAGAAGGTGAAGAGAAGGGAACAAGGCAAAGAAAGGGAAAAGGAATAAAAGCGAAAACCGGGGCAAGTGTAGAAGTGAACAGGGGAGACCAGAAGAGAGAAGAAACAAGCATCAGACTCTAGGAGAGCATTCTTTATGTAGACAATCTAAATGTGGACCTTCAACCAAATACAAAGAAAAATGAAACATTTCTGGGTTTAGAATAATAGCCATTTAGTTCCACCCCCTTACTTTAACAATTAAGGGGCAGTGACTTGATTAAAGTAAAGCATTAGCTAAGCAAAGGGCTTTAAATAGGGATTGCTAGACTTGAAACCCATTTCCTTAATTCCAATGCAGCTAATTGTTCTGTTTCCTTAGATTAGATCCAGAGATGGGTTAGCTGTTATAACTGCATGCTTAGGGAGATGGTGACATTAAAAAGGCCATAAAGGAGAATAAAAACAGCCTCAGCTTTGATGTTGCAAACACATTTGAGAAGAATCTATAAACAAGGAAACAAAAGAATGGTTTATTTCATGAGAAAATTCAAAGCAACGAGCCAGTGACACCATTTGCTGAACTACCTCTGTATTCCAGACACTGTATATATGAGATCTTTAAGCCCAAGAAAAGTCCTGCAAGAGCTGTCATCTACAACTAAAGTAAGTTTGCGTCCCAGTTTCCATTACCCAAGTCCCACAACCAGAGGAGATAAAGGAGGTCTGCTTACTCTAAATAATACTTTAATGTCTAAATAAGTGCTAGACAACAGAAACGTAGCATGAGCCTGTGGCACTGGTTTTCACAAAAGGGTCATTTCACAAAATGGGCTTTTCCCCACATGTACAGAGCAGACCTCTCCTGGAACGTAGAACAAAAAGTGATGAAGACCATAGAGGGTGAGGAGAAACTCGTCTTTTCTTAATCTTTTTGTCTTTCCCCTAATCAAAAAACAGACTGTCACTCCCTAAGCTTTTGCCTTTTCCCAAATCAAAGAAGCAATTGCTGCTCTCCTTTTTATGACCTCGAAGAATATAGGGAATGTAGGGGGGAGGGGGGGTGATCATCTAGGTGTACATTTATCAGTAGCATGTCTTCTCTATCTGAGAAATACATCTCTTATCTAGCAAACAACAAGATGAAGTCATCCCCTCTTTATCACACCAAGTCTCCTCCTCCTCTCTCCAGTCTCTATCCACTGGATATATATCCCTGGTTTGCCCCATTTTAGGTATGTTATTAAACACTGGGTCTTTCCTCCTATTGATGTGTCTGCTATCAATTTGGTGGAGCTTCAAAAGAACACAGATGGGATGGGGGAAATTTCTCCTGTGCTCAACCACTCATAAGTATATCTTAAGCATTTAGTGGCCACATTAAAAATGAAAAGAGAGAGTTAAAAGAGTAATTTCAATAATGTATTTTATTCCACCCAATAGATCCAAAATATTATCATTCCAACATGTAATCAACATTAAAATTTTTGAGCCACTTGATATTCTTTTTTTTGAAATTTTTATGCAGTCTAAGAAATCCTGTCTGAATTTATATCTAATAAGTTAGATATACCCCAATTCAGACTACCCACCTTTAAATTACTTAATAGCAATATATCATTAGTAGCTACCATTTTTGACAGTGACACTCTATAGGGCTCTACAAATTTAAAATTATGACATGTATTATCCTAGTTAGTCATAATAGCTAGCATATTTTGTAGGTAAATAATCCAGAATCAATGCAAGTAATCTTATTTTCTACTTATGTGTATATATAAAGAGAGGGGGAGTGAGACAGAGAAACATAGAAGAGAAAGAACAAGACATAGCAAAATGTTAAGAATCTGGTGAATCTTGGGTGAAAGTTAAAAGGGGAATTCATGTACTATTTTTGTAACTTTATAGCATATTTGGAAATTTTGTTCAAAAGAAAAAGGAAAAAAATGCAACAGAAAAAAGTGAAATAGTCTAAGAAAAATCACATTAACTTACACATTTTCTTTAATAGAAGAGTTATTAGGTAAATAAAAAATTCACAGAACTATTATATGCAAAGCCAAATTTAAAACCCAGTTTGTTTCTAGGTTGAGTGCCCTTCCAAAAGCACTTTCTAGTTATCTCAGTCAAACATGGAGATAGAAGGAGGGAAAAAATAAGTACCAAGGTAGGTTAATCTACCTGAACAAGAAGCCCCAAATCAAATGGCTCAAAGACAATAGTTTATTTATAAATGTCACACTTCAGCCAGTCAGTCAGTGTGTGTGTGTGTGTGTGTGTGTGTGTGTGTGTGTGAATGTGCGTGTGTGTGTGTGTTAGTAGTGGAGGTAGAGGGTTTATACTGCTCACACTTATTCAGAAACTCAGAATGAGGGCAGCTCTGTTGACTGGCTTCCAAGGTCAAGCTGGGCAGCCCCATGTGGTAAGTCAGTGGCCAAGTTCAGTAGCACATCACTTCCACCCACATTTCATTGATAACACTTAGGTGGTCACACTAAGCTATAAAAAAGGCTGAATAGACAAATGTTCTTCTATGTTCTTCAGAATGTTTGTTCATGGATTGAAGATGATCAAACATAAAACCAGGAAAATGGATCTGTGGACAACCAGAAGCAGTATATCACACAGCTAACTGGGTATCATTCTTCAGGAAATCAAGATAGAAGAGAAGCACAGAACAAAACAAGTTGGAAACTTTGTGCTAGCTTGAAAGAGAAAGAGGGCTTGACACTCTTAAGCACTTTTCAGATAAACATTATGCTAAGAATTTATTGTAAATTGCCCCAATTCATCTGCACAAAATTCAAACAAGATGGCATCATTATTCCAATCTTCCAAGGAAAAACTAAAAATAGTCAAGGGTCAGTAAGTTACCCAAAGACAAGCAATTAATAATTATTGGAGATAAACATTCTTAACAGGACCTCCATGGTAGCTTAGGGGTTAAGTCTCGGCACTATCATTGCTACTGCCTGAGTTCAATCCCAGCCAGGGAACTAACCCCCATGTAGAGCAGCAGACCTCTCCTGTCTCACCTGCTGCTCTCTTTAGCTGTGTATCTCAGTAGATCTGCTTGTTCTGCTCCCCACTCTGTCTCTGATGAATCCTCTCTCACCCCACACCTCTAGCCTATACCCTAGTTTGTCTACACACACACATAAAAGGTTCTTTCCACTATACCATGCCACTCTGAAGAACTAAAACTGTAAAGAATATTTATCTACCATTTATGAAAAGCCTGGACTATCAGGCACTAGTCAATGAAATATGCATGTGTTATCTTATTCAATCTTCCCAGAAAATCTAAAGAAATAAATTTACTTCCAATTTAAATTTAAGGAAAATTAAGTCCCAGAGAAGTTAAATATCTTTCCCAAGGTCATACAGCTAAACTAGAAATAGTTCCTTGATTTGAACCTACCACTCACTCCAAAGTATAACCTCTTCCCCAGAATGAATCAACAGTCACTGTAATAGCAGAAGGTAGAAACTGCTTAGGGATAAAATGTGCTTGGCAACTGCTAACAAAGAGTAGGTAGATTGGGAGGAGGGGATGGAAGGAGAATTCAAAAGAAAAAAATTAAGTTACTGATAAAAGAACATTTTTTAATCTTTTATTGTCTTCTCAGTCTTGTATAAGATTTCACAACAAGTTGTTGGAAGTTGATGGTTCTTTCTAGAATTCAAGATTCCTATCTTCATTCCCTCCCCTCCTCTCCTATGTAAATATTCTTATTGATAGGTCAAGTTTAAGGATGTTGATTTGGGTCACATATTCTGAAACTGGGAAACTGAGGCAAAATGCCTCTTCTATTTTTTGATATGTAATCAGGATGATAATAAATCTGCACTATCCCCTTCAGATTCTTCTTTCTATAGGCCCCCCCTGAGAACTCTAGGAGACAGCTGGTGGCTCAATCCAGCTATGCTTCTGGTCCAACACTTTCTGGGCCAAGCCTGCTGGCTCTTCTGCCGACTTATTAGGTAGATCTTAGATTTTCTTAAACATAAAAACATATAACATTGGAGCAAGCTGAGTGGGATGGTAAGGCTAGTCATGAAGAACTTCCCCATATTGAGAAAGACTCTCAGAGGTTTGATAAAAAATCTGAACCAAAAAATTGCTGCATACATAGGTATGTGTACAATACAGAACTGCCACACCTGCTATTTATGGCCCTTGGAAATCACTCTCCTCACACCTATTTTAACTCTTCACCTGAAAAAAAATCCTATCCACCCTCCACCAGTTAGAGACTGGTGTCATCACTTTTATGAAAGCCTCTCTTCCCTCCTCTCATATTTGGTCCTTTCCCCCTCTAAGCTAGTGGTTTATTGTCTACAAAGGCAATGACACTGCATCACAATTAGCCATAGCTGCATGATCCATCTTCTCAGCTAAACTGTTAAGCTCCTGGATACAGGTTATCTCTACATGTCCAGCACCCAGCACCAGGTCTGGCAGGGGGCAGACTTTCAACAAACGTCCACGAATGAACTGAGAAAATGAAGGCTTCAAATGTCACAAGAGGACCTGCTTGGTCTTTGGTGTGTCAGAAGGCTCAGCGTCTCTTGGCTGGAGGTGGGCTCCTGCTGTGGGCATCCTCTTGTGCATTTTTTATTTGCCATAATGGCCTCTTCTTATTATGCATTTTATTGATCTGCCTGAGTAATGAAATTTATTATTTATTAGATTTCTGTAATAGCTTTGCTCCAAAGAGCACAGCGTGATATGTAGAGGGCTCCAAAGCAACACCGAGGAAGACCAGAATGCTGGAAACATAGTATGTTAAATAGAGAGGAAGGGGAAAAGCCACGGGAGAAGAAGGAATGGCGAGGGAAAGCCACAACCCTCAGAAAAGTGGCAGCCAGGCCAGGCTCCTAGGAGGCTGTGCCGGTCCTGGTCTCAGCCCAGCCTCCATCCACACTCATTTTGGTTTGACAGTCTGGCAGGAAAAATTATATGGGAAAGCACTTTGAAAAGTTAAAAGCAATGTACAGATGCAAAATAATATTATTCCATTATCATTAATCAACATCAACATAATTCATTCAAAAGCAGGAAGTGTTTCATATTCAGGCAAGTGAGGAAGCCTGTTTGGAGCACCTGTCTTCCCTGCTAGACTCTGTGCTCTTCTAAAGCAAGAACTGCAGCCTACTCATTGCTGCATATGGTGTCGAGCCCAGTATTTCTATCTCCAGAAGCATATTCCGTTCCTTAGGGCCCCGGTGGATGACTGGTTGTGTAATGCCCTCTAGATAACTTTCTTCTGTTCTATCCTGAATTATCATGGGACATGGTCCTACGAGAAAAACAACTGGATTTTCTTTCTTCCATTGACAATGATCACTTTATACATTTTAAGTCTTTGACAGGCATTTACCTTTCACCATCTTTATGGAAAATCAGGCATGGATATATACAGCTAAGCATGTCTCAAACCTTTCGGTTTCATTGACTGGCTCCTTCAATGAGCCTAAATGGCACTGCTGGAATGGGCCCCCAACTGCACCCCACATTCACTGAAGATAAGGCTGTCCTCAGAATAAGAATGCCTGAAGTGGGCCTCCCTGGTGGTGCAGCAGTTGAGCGCTGAGCTGTGGAGCTGTCGGCAGTGGCGACGCAAGTTCGACGCCCGGCCAGGGAGAACCCCACATGGTGCGGCAGACCTCTCCTGCCTCGCCCACTGCTCTCCTCAGCAGTGTATTTCTGATCTGCCTGTTCTGCTTCCCACTCTGTCTCTGGTGAAACCTCTCGCTGCCCCACGCCTCTGGCCTGTAACCCCAGCTTGCATGTATAAATAAATAAATCTTTAAAAAAAAAAAAAGAATGCCTGAAGTGATTCACTGACTCTCCCCTGGATACGTCAATCAAACTCCCTCACCTGCTCCAGTCCAACCATACCCAGCCCAGCCTATACCAAGTCTGTCTACTTCTCAGCCCCTTGGCACACTTCCGAATTCAACTGCAAGCTCTCTGAAGGCAAGAACTAGGTTTTATTAGTCCAGAGCTTCCTAACACAGTATCAGGGACTGTGTTTGCTGAACATGAACCAAATTAGGAACCTGTCATTATTTTAAAGAAAGTATTGACAAGACCAAAATACTATCTTATTGTCTGTTCAATGATTTTTATGCAACAGTTGAGCTTCCTATCTAAAAAGTTATAGTGGAATCTTGATTAAGCAAACTTAATATATGATGCAGAAAATTGTATTTACATACAAAGGCAAGTAAGGAGTTGTGTTTTGGGGATATTCTTTCACTATTCAAGGTCCTTTACAATCAGTTGAGATAACAGTCTTGTTTATAGTAATAAACAAGTTGTGAGGCTTTTGCCACATCAAAATCATTTCACTTTTCTATGTTTCAGTTTACCCATTTGTAAATGGGGAATAATGAAGACAAACAATAAACTTTGAAGGCTCCTTTGAGGATTAGAAGGAGAATAACAATATAATCTCTGACATAATTGATCCTCAAATAGTAATGGTAATATCATTAGTCTTTAAGATATCTACTGACTAATAATAATTAGTGTAAACCTTCACACAACATTTATACATTCATTTAATAATCCACACAATATACTATGAGATGTTGTTATGGGTTAAATTTTGTTCCTCAAAATTCGTATGTTGAAATTCTAAATCTTACTACATAAATACATAAGCTTTGGAAATAGAGTACTGCAGATACTACTAGTGAAATTAAGATGAGGCCACATGGAAGTAAGATGCACCCCCAATCCCATGTGACTGGTGCACTAATAAAAAAGGAAAACTTAGATACAGTACACACACAGGGATATGGCCATATGAAGACAAAAGCAGAAAATGAGAATACCAAAGATCACCAGCAGAGCCCCAAAAGACCTCAGAAAATCAAACCTATCTACCAAAATCTTGATAGAGGACTTCTGTTCTCCAGAACTATGACACAATACATTTATGTTGTTAAAGTCACCTAGTTAGTGGCATTTCTTACAGCAGACACAGTAAATGAATACAGGTAAGTATTCTTATGATCCTCGTTTTGAAGATGGAGAAAATGAGGCATGGGAACATACCTGTTGTATCAAGTGAGAGACACTTATTTATTTAATGTTCTAATAAACAATCCTGGCTTTCAGAGGAATTGAAGATAAGTAAGTTTTAGTACTTGATATACACATGTGAGTTGGACACTGAAAACTTGGGGATTAACCTCTTTCTTAATTTTGAATGGCTATAAAAAGTTCTTGCTTTTCTTTTAACAGAAACCATCAACTGACTGATTCTTGGAGCCCCCTGACAGTGCCCAGCTGCCACACCCTGCCACCTGGGGTTTAAGCACTAACATCTCTGTGGACAAGGGGAAGCCCGCTCTTCTTGGTTCTCATCAGAAGTGGGGTGTATACGGGGTGGGGGTGTTAGTATCTGACTATTTACAAAGGGGCTTCCAGGGTGCTGTTGTAAATGAAGCTTTTAAATGTAAATTTGATTGATTTGCTGTTATTACGCATATTCCTCATCTTCCATGAGCCCTCTGGGAAGAAAAAGGAATCCACTCATTCCTGATAAATCGATCATAGAAACTGGTTAAAAGCCTGTCTACTTCAATTCTGTCAAAGCAGCAACCTTCAAAGCAACAACAGTTTCTCATGACTGCCTCTGTTTACTATAAAATGTGTTTTGAAGATTGAATGTTCTTGGAATTGCTACACAGACACTCAGGTGTAGAGCCCAGTTTATAGAGTAACAGCAGGAGCTTCTAGTCAAGAGGGTCAAATGAAGATAGTTAACATGCAGGGCTTCAGTCAGTAAGCAGCATCTGCCTTCCTGCTATAATTTGTGTGAGACTGTGAAACACAAGCTTCCAAACTGCTTTCCAGTGGCTAGGAAGAGACCTTGAAACCCCACTGGGATGGAGACAGTCCAGTGGGTAATTCCTTTGCGTGGGCATTAATACACAAACCCCATTCCTCCAACCCAGGAGCAGAAACTTCTCCCTGAGCACTCCCTGGCTGACAGTGACGCCAGGAGATGGGTTCTCAGATCCCAGAAGGGGAAATGGATCAGGTTAAGAGGGACCAGGCCACCACAATGGGAAGATACAGAGGTGCTGCAAAGAGGGAGGTGGAAGGTCAGAAAGCTGCTTCTGTGCCCTCAGAACAGGCAGCAAAGGGGCAATGTGGTGTCTGAATAAAAGCACATGCTCTAGGATCACACAGACCTGGTGGAATCTGAGCACTCCCACCTTGTCATTCTGTTTTCTTGGGCAATTTACTTAACCTCTCAACCTACATTTTTACATCTATTTAATAAAAATAATAACACCAAATGGCAATATTTCTTAGACTCAAAAAAATATTGCCCCAATGGACAGTTTTTTTAAACTGTGTTTAAATTTTAAATCACAGATGTATTTGTTTATATGATGTATGTATCCTTCTTTACATATAAAGTAAGATTGTTCCCAAAAATCATTTCTGCCCTGATGGAGATATTGCCCTAGTATGGAAAGTTTGGACCCTCTCTAGACTCATTGACTTAAGTCCTACTTTAATAGTATTAGGAGGTGGTGCCTCTGGGAGGTAATTGGTCATGCGGGTGTAGCCCTAATGCTGCAGTTAGTGTCTTTATAAGAAGAAGCGAGTCAGCCCTTTCTCTCTGTGTTCTCTGCCATGAGGATACATAGAAAGAGGAACCTCATCTGACACCAGATCTTGCAATTGGATGCCAATATCTCTGTCTTGATCTTGGATTTCCCAACTTTCACAAGTATGAGTAATGAAAGCTGTTTAAGCAACTCAGTCTATACTAATCTGTTATTGCCACCCAGGCAGATTCAGACACACCCTCCTCATTGATACTGCATGCCATATGTATTGTTGGTGTTAGGAGTAAATGATACATTGTAGATGAAGTTCTTACAAAATGATGGGGAGCAAGGGTGATTATCAAAATATTTTATAGCAGACTCCATCCTGGCACTAACCCATCATTCAGGGGCACTGCCCGCTGGTGCTCTAAACAACTGGTCACCCATACCAGTGCATACTCCTTCAGAGTCATAATTCTTCATGTTCCTGCAGAGGTATTATATATGCACACCTTGCCCTTCCCCAATTCTCACTTTTCAGCTTTCTTGGGTGCTTGCTTTTACCAATAGAGCTCAGATTACTCTTAAATAAAACTTAAACATCCTTTTATAATATTTCTGCTAGTCCACCTATGCATCCTGTAACCATGCAGTTGAGTTTTGGAATTAAAAGCAAGCCTTCATTTATAACTCTCCTAATTTTATTTATATTAGAGACTACCAACTCTAACTAAACTGGACATTTCCAGGGCTCCTATTGCGTGAATTAGTAGTATCAGTAGTGGTTTTAATTATTGTAGTCCCAATATTGACATCACTAGTGGAAAATAATTTGGGAGAAACTAAAGGAAGGAAGGAACCAAGAGGGATGGTGTAGTGTGGCAGCAGCATGACCATTTACTGACCATTTACTATAGCAAAGCTATTCTACTTCAGAGACTTTATTTTCATTTTCTGATTCTATAACAATCCTATGAGGCAGATATTTCTCATGCACCTGTGTCTCGGATGTTTGTCAAGGTTAAGTATGGTGTCTAAAATTGCACAGTTTCTGAGTGGTAAAACCAGGAATTGCTCTGGTTCCAGAGTCCCGACCTCTAAGTTCCTGTAGCAGAAAGACGCTCCCAGATTTTACAGACAGGTGGCTCACCTAGATCCATCTCTATTTGACTAGTTACTGTAAACCACTCAGGCCATGCATTAATAATCAAGTATTCATCATTTCCCAATGACAGGTCTTATCTTCTTGTAAGACACAGGTAGTGCCAATGAAGGAGAAAAAAACAGTCACCAGTACTGGCAAGCAGGGACTTGAAAGACGGAACTGTGGAGCAATTTATTCACAGTTCAGCTATTCTGTCCTGAGCAAGAGGGATCTGAAATACGCACCTGGAGAGCCTTAGAGAAAGGAGATTGATTACATGGAATTCTGAATATCATTAATACTGCTGAACTTAAAAATGGCTATTTTACCAGAATTTTAGAAAATACAAAAATAAAAACATACCAGAAAAATTTTTAAAAATACAAAAATTTAAAAACAACCATTTGACTCATGGTTCTGTGGAATAACAATTTAGCCAGCAGCCATCTCTCTAGTAGTTAAATGAAGCTGGGTTGTTTAAGATGCCTGCTGTAATGGTTTACTTTTCTATGTCAAGCTTGCATAAGCTATGGGATACCCAGAAATTTGGCTAAACAAAATTCTGAGTGTGTCTGTTAAGAGCATTTCTGAATGAGATTAACATTTGAATCACTGGACTCAGTAAAGCAGCTGGCCCTCCCCAATGTGGGGAGGCAAGTTTGGCAAGTTAGATGTGCCTCCTTCAACCCACTGAAGATCTAAATAGAACAAAACGGTAGAGTAAGGGAGAATCCTTCTAGGCCTCCCTGGTGGCACAACGGGTTAAGCACAGTGCTGTGAGCTGTGGAGCTGTCACGGCTGCAGTGTGAATTCGGTGCCCGGCCAGGGAGATTCCCACATGGCTCAGCAGACCTCTCCTGTCTTGCCTGCTGCTCCCCTCAGCAGTGTATTTCTGATCTGCCTGTTCTGATCTCCCCACTCTGTCTCTGGTGAGCCCTCTCACCACCCCACACCTCTGGCCTGCATCCCAGCTTGTATGCAAAAATAAATCTCTTTTTTTTTTTAAAAAAAAAGGGAGAATCCTTCCCTTTGCCTGTTTTCAGGTTGGGATTCTCCTGCCTTTGGTCTTGGAGTCTGGACTATAACTTACACCATTGTCTCTCCCAGGTTTCCAGCTTGCCAGCTGCAGATCTTGAAACTTCTCAGACTCTGCAACTGCACAAGCCAATTCCTTATAACTATTTTTACAATTTATCTAGATCTAGATATATCTTATTGTTTCTGTCTTTCTAGAAAACCCCGGATGTGACAGCATCCTCCACATATCAGAGGATACATGCTAGCTCCTGGCTGGACCTCCCTTTCTACATAGTCTTTCATCCTAATCCTATGTTCCAATAGGTGAGAGAAGAAGCAGTGGGGTCTCTGAAGGGGCTGGCTTGCAATTTGCAAACTGTCACTACCACCATAGTCAAGTGGCAAAAGTAAGTCACAACGTCAGCCTAGATTCAAAGGACAGGAAAATAGACTTCTTTCATGGAGGGAGAAGGAATAGGTATCAAGTTTAGACTGCAAACATGCATGCAATAAGCAACAGAGGAACTATAACAAGGATATTCACAAGTAAACTACCACTTGAGGTAACTGGAGTAAAGTAGTAAGATCAGTGCCTAAGTAGCACACAGTAAGCACTCAATAAAGGGCAATCAATCATTGTCATTATTGTTGCTGCTGCTGCTTTACAACTCTTTGAATTCAAGAAATGTTTGCCAATTGGCAAACCTGAGTTGATTCTGATACCTTGCAAATGTGTTTCTCCTGATGACAGAAATGAAGAAAAGTCATCTGTTACTAATAGGCATAAATATCTCATAGATAAAATCTATTAAAAACAGGCAAGCCAAAAATTAATATAGGCAACTTAATAAAGCTAATCTTACACTTTTCCTATAAACTGATATAATTCAGTAGGTTTACATAATCAAAATTTCATAAAATTAAGTTATGGGACTCTTGCATATTGCCATAGGATCCTAAATGCTCAAATAAAAAATCACTTGAAAGTAGAACAATTTTTAAGTGTTTTTGCATCCTTTTCTTTCATCTTGTTAAAGCTCCATAATTATAATTTGTAAATATAGTAATAACAGAGTGAACACAGATAATGAACTCCATACGGAAGACACCAATATAATACCAAAATAAGGTGTTACATGAAATTGCCCTTAGACACTGTTCCAACTTCTCACTTAATACTTAAAAGTACTCAAAGTTTGAGGGGAGGTCATTGCTCAAATGTCACTGAATTTTCATTAAAAAAAGAAAAAAGAAATAACTTGGGCTTTGTTTCTCAGTCCTGTTGTATTGGGTGCTGTTACCGGTACAAACAAGATGAGAAGATTGGCATTTCTAAGCCAGCTCCTCCATAAGCTAGCACTAGTCCTTTGGTGATCCACTAAGCTCAGAGCTCATATTTCCAAATCTTTTCAGGGCAATATTTGAAAAGATTTTCCTTTATACTTTAATGTTAAAATTTTTAAAAAGTCACCATTGATCTCTATCACAAAGCGGACTCTGACTTCTCCCTGCTTGGAGCCACCTGAATGGGTTGCACCATCGGACAGAAATGCCTAACGCCTGCACTGACATTTAGAAATGTGCTTTACTGCTCTGCCCTTTCCACACACGAATGGCAAGTGGGAGCCACTGTGCCGCTCTCTCAGGTCAGCCACAGCCCCTCCATAGGAAGCAAAGGAAATGCTTATGCACCTGAAGGAGCCCCAGCCACGTGCAATCATCTACCCACAAAGATTAAAAAGTGCTTCTAGGCAATAGCATTCCCTGCTGGTCAGGTCCTTGGAAATAAAGGAAGACCAACCAAGTGAAAACAAGCAAAGGCCATTCATTCAGAGTTTGCTATAGGAAGGGAGTCAGGCACCACACTCACATTTTGGCAGTGGAAAGCTTTGTAGTGGAAAAAGGGGGGGACATTCAGGTGTGCCATGAATGGCCTGGGGAAGCTGGAGGTGGGCTGGCTAACTAGAAGCAGGACATCCAATGTGATTGGTTGAGGGAGCATATCTGGCTTTTTCTGGCTGATCCCACATTGCAATGGAAAAAAAATTAGGGAAGCTCGCGTTATTAAACAAGTCTGGCCATTTGGGGCTGGTTGTTATGGTTTAGTTTTTTCTGGGTCGTTGCTAGACATAGCAGTCTGATTTCCAAAAGTCTAACTTACAGCAGGTTAGTGTCTAGGCTAATTATTTTAGGTAAGTGGTTAGTTTCCTGAGCAGGTTGCTGCAGGTCATGGGTCAGAGTTCTATTTTTACATATGGTCTGGCACATTGTCTGCTTGGATCTTCAGTCTCAGCCCTAAATGAAACCAGAGCAGGTGCAGTGAACATTAGCTGATGAGTCTAATTTGAATCTGATCAGGCCTGCCTAAAGGTGGCTCCCATTCCCAAGCTGTCTGATCGTCTGTTTGTCTCTCAACATTTATCATCCAAGGATGATCACCAAAGCACAGGCCTTTCTCCAGCACTGGTGTGAACTTCTCCAGGCAGAAACTTGTGTTTATCTTGCTTCACTTCAAATATCAAAACTAATACACAGTAAGCAATTGGAATCTAAATTTACTCTCAGCTAAAATAAAAAGGGTTACACATTTTATGTTTTCTTACAATAGAAAGCACATCTCATTTACAGAGATAACATTTTTCCTGGAAGTAAACCAAGTGGGATATCTGAGGAATGGACTTAAAAAATAATTTGAGGAATTAAAAAATAATTTGTAAGACTGACACCATCAATCCTCTAGAGCTCTGGGGCCAGCTTCTTCCAGGATTTTAAAATGTGCAGCCATAGTTGGACCCAGAACACAGAGTAGATGAGGAAATGGGATCATGTAAGTCAGACATAAAGTAGAGCAGAAAGAAATTTACTTGAAAAGGAGCTTAACATGCCTTCATCCCAAACTCTCCTCTCTAAGGTTGCCAGACCACCTATGAATTAACCTGGTAATGAAGTGTTCGAGGAAAAGGATCCCAGATTTGCGAACTGAATCTCAGGCTAATGTAACCAGAGAAGAGCAAGAATGTAAGGTTGTGTGTAAGACAACTCTCCACTTGGGCTGGTGCTTGGAGACCTGGTTCTTACACAAGTCGTTATTTGATTCATAGTGTTACTGAAACCACCAAGATTTGCTTAAAATTTGGCACTCTTGAACTATAAAGTTCCTAAAAACTGCTAGATGGTAGACAAGCCTCTGTACCATTGGGTATTTCCAACATTTCAATGGGAAAATCTATCCTCATCCAGAGCAAATGCATTTTGCTATAATAGGCATCTTCTGCCTTGACTTCACAACCTCAATTCTCTTGGGCCTGAAGCATAATTGTAGCTGATTGGTGTTTACCTCCAGATACACACTTTGTTAACAAAGCAATGAAATTAAACGTTCCACAAATGAGCACTTACAGGTTTTAGGCATTTTTCCCCCGAACACAGATTCTAGAAACTACATCCCTTGTAAAGGAGCTTAGCACAGTATCTCCCAAGGCTTCTATGTAGTCACAGCTACAAATATTCTGCAACACTTTGGATGAATACTATATGGTCAACTGAGAGCGAATAATACCAGAAACATCCTAGCTATTTAGTAGATGCTGACTATTATTATTGTAATTGAATTGTTACCAAAAAAAAAAAAAAAAAACAAACGGGAAGTTTTGGAATTTTCTTCCCTAGAGATTTTTAAAATATAAGTCAGAAGCTTACCCAGTCCATATCAAGGTGATAAAACTATTGATACATTGCTGTCAACATACATTATAGTAAGTGGGATTTAAATACTGGTATGTGATGACACAATAACACACTTGCATTTATTTAAACTCAAAATTCAAAAAATTCTCTCCAGTTTTCACTCATTTTGCAAATATTTGCTAAGGGTTCTCTCTCTCTGTGCTAGGCACCAAATTGATGATAAAGATACAAAGATGGTTAAATACAGTCCCAGCCCTCAAGGTTTTCACTGTCTAGGGAGAAATTAAACTGGAAAAATAGTTTTATTACATAATAAATGCCACAAGCGAGATTGATCTTTGAAGTTTTCAGGCAACCCAAATGGGAAGGGAATTGATTCTTTTGTGACGGACCAGGGGAGGCTGATGCTCAGCCCCGGCACTACCACCACACTGGATATTTTGACTGAGCAGGACCACAGCACTCCTAGATGTAGAGGAGGAAGGCAAAGATAAGCAGGGCATTGCTGGGTACAGAATTAAAAGAAAACAAGAATACACTTCCTAAATTTACCTGGCAGTTTGCACCACCCACCCACTAAGATTTCCAGTTGCAGCTAGTTTTGACTACCATTGAAACACAGATCACTTTGAAAACCAATACAAAAACAAAAGCAAAAATCTCTGTTTCTGCAGGATAAAAATAGATGTCCTGGGCCTCCCTGGTGGTGCAAAGGTTGAGCGCTGCGCTGTGAGCTGTCGGCAGCTTGCGATGCAAGTTTGACGCCCGGCCGGGGAGAATCCCACATGGTGCCAAAGACCTCTCCTGCCTCGCCCGTTGCTCCCCTCAGCAGTGTATTTCTGATCTGCCTGTTCTGTTCCCCACTCTGTCTCTGGTGAGCCCTCTCGCCACCCCATGCCTCTGGCCTGTACCCCAGCTTGTATGTATAAATAAATAAATCTTTAAAAAAAATAGATTTCCTTTTGTATCATAAAAGTCAGTTAAACCCAACTCAGGAACTACACTTATTCTCTGGTAGTTCCAGTTGTTGATTGTGGGGCGCAGTAAGACAAGATGGCGCCCGAGGACAAGATGGCGCCCGAGGACAAGATGGCGCCGGAGGAGAGAGGAGCTAGGTCCGCCATTACAAGATGGCGCCCGAGGAATGAGGGGGCGGAGCTTTGAGAGCGGGTAAACAGGATAGCCAAAGCCCGTGATGTT